>JAMJFZ010003232.1:5002500-5160000 GCA_026225945.1 Cricetomys ansorgei | reverse complement strand
CAGTGGGGTTCTGGAGTTTTGCAGGGTGCCTCAGATTGGTGCTAATCTGCCTTGTCTTCCATTTCTAAGTACAAGGGTCCACTCTGTGCCCCAGAAAAGCTTCCTGATTAAGAATACATAAGTCCTCTTAGGAAGGCAATCTTCACCCCCTTATTCCCATTTAATGAGCCTATTTTCCAGCTGCTTCAGGCACATGTTAGACTCTCTCATCCATTCCCTGCCCCCATTCTGTTCTCATGCTCAGTACACACTGTTGGGAATCAACTATGTCCTAGCTCTAAATTGTTTGCTTCCATTTCACTTTAATGTTTTGTTTTGTTTTTTACAGATTAAAACCTCCCCAATCTTAAAATTATTTGTCTTACCAAACAGGGCTTTTCAGGTGGCATCTGCTACCTCCTCATTTACCTCCACTCACACATGCCTGAACCATTCTACTCAGTCACTATGCCATGTGAGAACTATCCTTACTTTTGAGCCCCAACAACTCTACAGACGTTTTTTTGGAAGCTCTATTACATTTTTTTTCTTTGCAAAACCCTCCAAGATATCTTCTAAAAGTGAATAAGTTCATTTGGAAATCCTAGAACATCAAGTGGGAACCTATGTGCCATAGCCAGTAGGAGCACTTTCAAGGAAGCTGAGGCTATGGGGAAGCTGGGAAAGGTAAACCGAGACAGATCACGTGAGACATGTTGATATGATAATCCTGGTCACAAGTATTAATAACAAATATTCAAGAACAAATAACAAGCCTAGGGCCAGCCCAGGGCCATATATATGGTTGCTGAGGGACTCATCCTTGCATGAACACACTATATAATGTCGCGGTGATTTTCATGCAAGACTGTGGTCATAGCAGTATCTTTTGTGACTACTTTTTGTAAACAGGCATACAGTCAAGATATCCTTCCATTTACAGCTTCCTGGATTTATTTCTTGGTGGTAGGATTTGGCCAAAGGGACTCCATTTTGGCTCTGGCAACCTTCACAGGGAGATGGTTAATTGTAGACAAGCCAAAGTTGTTTCATACTCCAGTGAAAACATTTTAGACCTCACAGTGAGGTCCAGTTTGTGTTGAGACATAAGAGCATGGCTTGGGTGGTGTCCGGGGAACTTTGGACCACAGGACTAATCATTTGCTCTGCTTTGCACTCTTCTTAGCACTCTTAATAGTGGGCAATGTTGAAAGAATTTCAGTGAGTGGCAGGAGACAGCACAGATGTTTTTGAAAAAGTACATTTAGTGAAGGGCTGGGGGTTATTTCAATCTTTCTAGGAGCCTGACTACTCTGTGCATCATGGGAACAGGAATAGAAGTACGCAGGAGACCTTCAGGATTCAGCATGGTTAAGTGCTTAGACGTCAGAGACAAGGTTGTGTCTTGTTTCACTCTTTCTTCCTGGTGTAGTTGACAATTACATAGTGTTTGAATGCATGGAAAATGTCTCACTTAAAGCAGGGAGGCAGAATCTCCTGTCCCAGAAAGACTTCTTGTCACATGGAAGCATTTCCCTAGAAGCCAGAACTCTGACCTTCTGCCTCACTCTCCCATGCCATGACTTCCTTCAGCACAGAATCAGCTTTACTAAAGTGTGCATCATCCTAGATTTTACTCCTTGTTTAAAGAAGTTGGCCAATGTCAGCCCAGCTGTGAAGAGGAGACCCTTTGTCCCATTATTCTATGTTTCTTATCCTATAGATGTACAGGGCTGAGGTCATTAACACTCAGCATCACAAAATAATAGCACATTAACATCATCGTTCTTGATCACTAAGGGCACCTGTCTCTACCCTGGTTCAAGTTCTGTGTCAGCCCTGCCAGCCCCCAGACTGCCCAGCACTTTGTTCTGAGACTTCAGCTCAACAACAGCTTATATTTTCTGCATCCTGTTAGCTTTGTGATTGTGCAGAAGCCCATGGCATCCCTCTGCTTTCTGTGAATACAGGGTATCATTAGGCTCAAGGTTTGAATTCCCCTCTTCCATATTAGACACATTTCCTGATGAAATGGGAATATAGTTTCCAATGATAATAACAAGATATTTAACTAGTACTTTCCTTGCACCATGGTGAAGAAAGAAATGTGTCCTTCAGGGTTATCAGCTATATATGAATGTGTCAAGCTAGATGTGGAAAGATAAAGGAAGTGCATCCTTAAGACCTGTCCTTGCCCAGTATCTCCTATGTCAGGGGTGGGGGTGGGCATTAGATGCCTTTCCTGATGTATTCTGTGAACCTGGAACTGTGACAACCTCTCTCTAAACTTCTTCACTACAGTTTTATGAAATACAATATTGTTGTTGCCACGTGCAGAGGAAGAAATGCAAATTCAGTCTCAGGGAGCCTTAGCATACTCAGAGCTCTCTGCACACCCCTAATTCTCAAGGACATAGAAATAGTAAATGGTAGATGCACGTCCTGAGAACAGGTTTAAGGGATTCCATAGGTCCCACCCTTTATACTGAAGAATTTCTAATGCTTTGAAAACAAATAAATGAATAGTCTATGCCATGGGCTAAATGACTTACTAATTCATTTGTAAAGATAGGTTATATAGACCTCAAACACAGGCAACATAGGATAATATGTAATTAAGTACTTAAGTAGATCAGGGATTCTGGAATGATGTTCCAAGAAGACTTTGTGATCCAGCTTAATCCTATTATCTTCATATAATCCATGATCAGACGGGATTTGAAGTATCAAATATTTCCAAGGCCACAGAGCTGTTACCAGACGCCAAGCCAGTACACAATGCTGGTGTTATCTTAACACTAATTTGTTATTCTTTTTCATATATCACCTTGCATTGGTGACTTCTCAGAATCAAAATAAAATTAGTGTTTTATCTTTTAAAGCAGTATAGGTAGGTTTTGTCCTAAATGTATCCAGTGTATGCATTTTAATCAAAGCAGGGAAAGCAACCTTATTTATGAGAATAGAAGTTGTCCTTTAGCCTTAAATCATACAGCAATATCTGATATATTTAGAAGACTCAACTTTCACCAAAAATATGTGATATCAGTCTGTGCCATTATTTACAAATGAATGTGTTATTAGTGGGGTAATTTGATTAAATGAATATTGAGCTAAATTATCTGGAATTTATAAGATAACACTGATAGCAATTTTATTGAAAATTATTTCAAAATTATACTCTTACAAAGTTCACACAATAATAACACACCACAAGGACATGCAAATTATATAAGAGCCATATCTCTTTGCCTTTACAAACATTGAATGATATGATGTTTATGCAGCAGCAGAAGATATATATTGTGTTATTAAAACATGCTGGATTCTAAGCAATACATTAAAATCACCATAAACAACTAGGTGATACAGAGATAATGAAGATGGTGACTTGAGATAGATGAGCTTTGTTCCTCTTCCTAAGGGTGGAGTAAGGAAACAAACAGCCTACATATAGAGAAAAGATGAGAGGAGCTCCAGGTAGGAATTTAGGAGAGACTAGTGCCATCTGTAATTATTCAGTGTATTTTGTTGCACTGAAATGAGTCTGAGCATTAAAGGCACAAGTTATTTGGTTATGTGGTAAAAATGCAGAGATAGTTTTCTCATTAGTTCCCAGGGACCATGCTCTTGTGCCTGGGTCAGGAAGGGGTACCACTCATAAGGCCGCATTGGCAATGCTCAGGTAGGGAGGAACTCACCCAGTGCCATCAGTGCCATGCTATCTTGTTCACATCCCCACATACTACTGAAGTCCATGCAGATCTCTCTGGAAAGCCCTTCCATCTTGCATTAACTCTATTTTTCACAGTTTGATTTGGAAGTCTATGATGATTAGTATTGCTTGTCAACTTAAAGGGATCTGGAATCATCTAAGGGCAGGCTCCTGTGAGAGATTGTCTTAACTGGGTAAACTAAGGTCAGAAGACCCACTGTAAAAGTAAGTGGTACTATTTCTTAGATTTGGGTCCTGAAGAAAGTGAGTCGATTGTGAGCCTTTCTTGCTTTTCTCTTCCTGACTGTGGATGCTATATGACTAGTTGCCTCCATATTCTGTCCTCATGCCCTCCATGCCATGGCAGACTGTACCTTGGATATATGTCTAAATAAATCCGTAAGTTGGTTCTGTGAAGTATTTTAGCACTAAGAGTCTTATGCACCATGACATCTTTTCTGGCAAGAGTAATACAACTACTGCTTCTTTATTTACCCTGCTCCTGCAGCCATAGGTGTGAACTTGTCGGCTTCCATGTCTAACCATCTATCGGATGGTTAATACCCTTAATCATCTCTGTGAACATGATCACCACTATTAATTTAGATTGCTGTATTGCTGTTTAATTGAGGGAAAATGATGCAAAAGCTAAACGAGAAACCAGTTAGTATAAATTAAATTACTATATAACTCTCAACATCAATGCAGTTTCTCTATATACACTCGAGCTGGAGTTTGCTTATCTGTGAAGTAGATCAGATGCCCTTTTGTCTTCTGCTACCATCAGAACTCCTCATACCTAAAGGATCTCCTTAATTGCCTTCAGTATTGAGCCAGGTGGTGATAACTTCCACAGCTGGTTTTATTTGTTATAGATGTCTTATTGAAAGATTCACCAAAATTACATCAATTATACTGGGGAAGTGGCTCTCTTCTCCATATGCATCTAAAATGCCAGCGGTAGTTCTATCCAAACACAAAAAAATCTCTTTCTTCCTTAGCGTTTTCTCCCTTGTTTCATTTCTTCCTCATAGATTCTTGAAGACCCAATGTTGAAGTCAGAGATAACCAGTGTTGATGAAATGGTAGCAAAATCAATACAAGGGCAAGGAGTTTTTTCCATGTAAACAGGGAAAGCAAGCCTTCACAAGCATTCATGTTGTACCTTGTATAGGGTTTGCAGCCAGACAGCTTGCACTGGGCTTCAGGCTCTGCAGCTCTGAGGACAAATGACAGTGTCTTGACGGGTGCATTTTTTAACAGAAGTGAAAAAAATTCCATTTTCAAATATAACTTCTGTTTTCCTGCTAAATAATCTGAGTTTTTCCCTCTTTTCTGGCAGCTGACTAGATATGAATGCCAGAGCTTGGGATTATGGGTACTATATGAGAGGATCCTGTGTTTCTGGTTGGAATAAAGTATTACATCTGTAAGATTAATATCACCACTGATCTGGAGAGCTAACATTACTGAGAGGGGGGAGAAAGATGGAGATGGAGAGAAAAGATGAAGAGAAAGATGGATGGGGAGAGGGCAAGATGAGGGAACAGGAGGGGAAGAGGGAAAATAGACAATTATGAAAGGCCAATGAGATTAAAGATTATTTGCTAAAACAATTTATCCACTCTGGTTGATATGACTTCCTCAGTGAATTGATTGACAGAGACCCTTGTAACTTAGTGGCCACCTCAACTTCCTTCCTTCCTATTCTAATTAAGAAAATCCTTTCTTTCTGGGCAGTACCATTTCCCTCACAAGCCTTGGAAAATATATTATCTTTAGCATCTGCTTCCATTGGCATTGAAGCAGGTTTAACTCACTGAAACAAACAATAGACAAAGCACCCTTCTGCAGAGCCCTTTCACCTCTGCTCCTTACCATATGCCTTCCTCTCAGTCACAGCTGAGCTTTACATGTTTGTCTACTCTTTATTGCTTCAACTCCACTAACTTCTAGGCCCATTGCCATGGGCCCAGATATGCTGCCACCCTGACATGAAACTTCTCAGACTCTACTCCCTCTGTCTCCTTTTCCTTTCTTCCTTCCTCTTTGTCTCTCTCATCATTTATTTATATCTATCCATCAATCAACATATCTACCTATCATGTTTGCTCTCCATCATCTAGCCTATCTATCATCTACCTATTTATCTATCAGCTATCTGTCATCTAATCTATCATTTATAATCTACCTAAAATATCATTTATCAATTATCTATTAGCAAACTAATAAATATATAGGTGATTATTTATGTAATTTCTTTGCACTATTTGGCTTTATCAAAATTTCTGTCTCATGAAGTGAGAAGATACACACACACACATACACACACAACCAATACCAACAACAACAACAAAAATCTTTTCCTTTTCCATGATAATACTCCATCCTTGACCTCTATGCCACCCCATTGCCCAGGTTTCCTTTAGATCTACCAACTCCCTTTTTTCTGTCCTCTAAAGGCTAGCCTTCCAACCTAGGCTACAGCTGTTAATTTTACATGACAAAAATATGCTGTTTGAACTGTATTTCTTCAGTTAGAAAAAGAGTTGCAAATCTTTTTCTACATTTTTCTAATTTCTTCATGAACTTTCTGTGCTTTAGAAATACTTGTGTTCAAGAACTCCTGGTATATAACAAATATTATCTATTTGGTATAAATAAATTTGCCTGATCATCATTTTTCTTTAAGCTTGTTTGTTGAGATTAAAATAGATATATATGAGGAGTCATTTTTTGGAATGCTCTTCTATCTGTGCCAAGAGTTAAAATTTACCTTTCCCATCTTCCAAATTATGACTGTGTTCACAGCAGTTTTCATTGGTAATTTGAATGTAATGTTTTTACATTATTGTTTTGAGCCGTACAGAATTTATTTTCTAAAGAATGAGGGGAGGCTACAGGGACTTTAAAGAGCCTCATTTATTTGAGGGACAATGCCATGAGGTGACAAAAGCAGAGATTAGGATGGTATTGTCCCCACATCAAAAACTGCCTTGAGCTTCCAGAATCTAGGGGAGGCAGAAAGCTCTGTCCTGAACAGACATCATGCCCACACTATGATTCTAGACATGTGGTCCCCAGCTCAAGATGCCTCACAGTGGCAGCAGCAGGAAGCTGGCCCAGCAAGCCCTCAGTCTGCCCCCCATCCCCTGCCATCAGCCTGTTTCCTCTCAGTGTTGCTTTTCTCTCTGATCTATTGCTTCTGCATGTCTGCTTTCAAGCTAACCAAGAGAGGCACAGTCCTAGTGACAGGATTCATGGCTGTGTCCATTGCTTTTCTGTTTCACTACTGGCATAATTTCTATGACAAGCATGCAGTTGCTAACCTTAAGGTCCTATAGGGAGAGACATTGGTCACCAAGGCCTGTTTTACTGGTGGTTCTCTGGGACCTTTTCAGGCTGACTGATAGCTCAGAGGGGAATATGGATCTCATTGCAGCTTTACAGAGGTGACGTGGGGCTGTTGGTCTCTGTATGAGGCTGTTGGTCACAAGCCACACCATGCAATGCTTCAAACATACTTCCATGAGCAGCTCGATCCTATCACAGAGGTGGCATGAGGCCACCCTCATATTGAAGAAGTGTCACTCTGCTGCTCTCCTTGGGACCTGTTGCTCCCTCAAGATTTACACAAATGGTGCTTAAATTGCAGTAGTACTTTCATGCATAAAGACAGAGAATCTTTAAATGCAGTCATATTGCATGGTTGTGTGTGGTAGCACATAGGTGATGGATTTAGCCTTTCTTCCCATGATGGGTATCAGGTATTAGGGCATTCCCATTAGGCATTAGGGCATTCCCTCCCTGGGAAGCAGAGAACCACCATCTGCCACCTGCTTGTCCTGAGGACAGAAGCTGCTCCACAGTAGTGAATGCAGGCAGAACTCCTGCATGGAGCGATGAGGATTGATAGTGACACAAATGAGTGAACATGGGAAGCAAATATAAAACAAATGTAAACGTCAGTGGTGAAATTCTAACCGTTATGAAGTAAGCTCTTCTTTACTCCCAAACCAGTTGGTTGACCTTTTGAAATCCATTTGCATTAGGACTTTGGAAATCTTCATATGTACACAAACAACAATGTCTTTTTCACTACAGAGACCCTTTTTAAGGAACTTAAACTTTTCATTCACAATAACCGAAATCTGTGCTATGAGAATTGGTGCTATGGTTTGGATGTGAACTCTCACCTATAGGCTCGTGTGTTTGAACACTTGATCTCTAGTTTGTGGTGCTGTTTTGGGAGGATATGAGACATTTAAAAAGTGGGGTTTTTTTGACAGAAAGTGAGTGGGTCACTGGTGGAGGGCCTCATGGATTTGGTTATAGCTTGGCCATGGTTCCAACTGAATGCTGTCTACTTTCTGGTATTCTGAGATGTATACAGGGAGGTCACCACACCCACCTGCTGTAAGAGAGCTGCCCTTCCCTGCCATGATGGACTATGCCCCCACAAACTATGTGCCCAGATGAACCCCTCCTCCACTAATTTCTTCTGAAATATATTTTGTCACAGTGGTGAGAAAAGGTAACAACTAAGAAGGCAGATAGCAGTGTAAATTGTAGATTTTAATTACGAAACGTTTCTAATGGTCATAATACAGTTTTCTAGATTTCCAACATGTAAGAACTTAACTAACAAAGAATTACATGGTCGAATTAGGTTTGGAACCTTAATGAGCAAAGGACAGCTAATACAGTCTGAGTCTCTCACCTGTACATAAACAGTGGCTTTGGCCGGGCTTGGTCATGGAGATATCTGCATGTGTGACCTCCCCAAAAGAAACCAAATTTGTTTATATTAGGACCTTTCTTCCCACAGGTTAGGAGCATGACAGGACCTTAACATATAAGCATTGTGGGGCTTCAACCCTACACAAAGAACTACGGACAACTAAGGAATGCTGAGAGTAGGAGAAATAGTCTTCCCGAGCAAAGAGCCACCAATTGGATATCCAATATCAAGTGGTCCCTAAAGTCATATACACATACATAATTTTATGAAGACTGAGAAGGTTATTTTTATATATTTAGAAGTATGATAAAGAAATAGAGGCAAAATTGGATAGAGCAAGGGAGGATGAATGGGAAGGGTTGGAGGAAGGAAAGGAGGTGGAGAAAATGATGTAATTCTACTTTCAAAAATTACAAAAAAAATATTTAAAAATAAGCACTTCAGATACATTACTGAGAAGTGTCATGCTTAAGTATTTGCCTATGACTAATCATCATAAGGGCCTCCCTGATGCCTAGCTGCCTACAGATTGTTCCACCAATGCCTCAGACTGGGATTCAAGTCCATTGCAAGGCAGACACAGCTACCCCTCCCCACCTCCTCTCTGATTCCTCTCCTAGTGCCTAGTAACACACATACTTCTTGTTCTGCCCCAGACCACGCACTGCATCCTGTGCTTCTGGCCACATTGCTTGTCTCTCTACTTGCCAAAGCTTACTTGCTTTAAGCCTGCTGTCCAGCAGTCTTACCCATCAGGTTTACTAAATATTTTGCTTACCTTCATCTTTCCTTTAATCTGTCTACTCCCACTATCAGCTACTGAATAAGCAGCCCCTACTGCTTAAATTGATTTGTTATGCTTCATTAAGCACGTATCCAGTCAAGTCAAAATGACCTGCCTGCACCAGTCTGGCCCATGGGACTGGGGGCTCTTGGAGGCCAGGGTGTGTCTCCATCCTCTGGGAGGGCAGAAGTGGCATTCTTGAAGTTTTCTTTGAATATGAAAATTGAAATGTGGTGTTTGAAGACTGCATGGGGGTTATGAGGAGACCAAGGCAGAAGAAAATGGCATTTCTAGGGGAATAGAGACACGCCCCCTCCTTCACAATAATAAGGAAGGTTATGGAGGCAGGAAAAGTCAATGATGTCTAAAGCTATTGAAGAAAAGGCTTGGGGTTGTAGGTTGGGTCCATCACCATTCTCAGTGGGTCACATGATGTGTTGGTTACTTTTCTCATTGCTATTCCAAAAATATCTGAGAGGAGAGACTGGGGTAGGAAAGGTTTATTTTTGACTTACAGTGTGAGGGTAAAGAAAAGTAGGGAAGCCATGACAGTAGAAGCACAAAGCAGCTGGTCACACACGCACAGTCAGGAAACAGAGCAATGAATGTGAGTGCTCACCTCACCTTTTCCTTTTTATTCAGCCCTAGGCACACACCCGGGGAATGGTACTGTCCACAAGTGGGTCTTCCTTCCCTAATCAAACCTGTCTGGAAACATACTCATAGACACACCCAGACATGTGTTTCCCTGATGATCCTAGATCCAGTCAAGTTGACTGTGAAACTAACCATCAGTCAAGGGAAAGGGACTTGGGTGCCTGAGGCAGTTGTCATGGGACACTAATCCAGGTAAGGCCTCTGAGATCAGAGAGTCCCACCTTGGGTCTATCAGAGTGACTAAACCCAAGCAGCTGTAAGAAGGGGCACATGGCCCTGAGTAGGACCCAGATCCTCTTATCAGAAGCGCTATGGATGCAATCTGAGTGCTGCAGGGTCCAATGTTGCTTCTGGAACTGAACTTCACTGCTTCACTCCAGCTCAGGACAGGGGCAGCTGCATGAGGCACCTGGGTCAATAGCTTCTGGCCTAGCCCATTGCTTCTTCCCTCAGGGTGACCAGGGTTCTTGGAAGTCATGCTTCTGAGGACTCCTTGGTATGCTTCTCAGGTAGAAACCAGGTTTGAAATTACTTTGAGATAGGAGTTTCTGGAGGAGCATGAGCAGACCATCTTGCTGGCAGTGCCCAGTTCTAACCATGGACCCTATCATTAGGGCGAGCAGAGGCAGCTCCCCAAATAGGAGTTCCTGTCACTGTGGTGAAGATGCTGAGCCTCAAAGGTCTCTCTGGACCTCTATTCTGATAGTAAGGAGGAGACCAGCTCAGTTAGCCCAGATGGCAATAGCCCTTGTCAAGGATCTAAGGTTTTGGGGGGAGGCTTCTGGATATTTGTTCACCACAGTGCATGACACATTTCTACACTGTAAAGTAGAGCACCTGTTGTATAAACGTTCTTGGGTATTACTTGACAAATCTCCCTAAGGTGTAGACACCTGTTGGGAATGACTTACAGTGGAGAGCATCACAGGAAGATCTCTCATCAGACCGGTACTGTCATTGCCTCAAAGACCAACTCACTCTTGCTGCTGTTCACATGTCTTGGCCTCACTAGGTATTGATAAGACAGAGAAGCCCTTCCTCTGTGGGCTTACTACATGATAGCTTCCTCTTCCTGAGGTGAGGTGAGGGAGAAGGAGAGTGAAGAGAGAGAGCCCCAAAAAGTGAGAGGGTGAGAAAACAAGCAAGAGAGCAAAGAAGAGAGCCATTCACCAAGATAGAAGCACCGCAGCCTCTTTATGATCCTGCCATAAAATGATATCTCATTGCTTTCACCATATTAATATGCATCAGAAAGGGAGGGAGTCTTGCTAGACTCCAAGGACGGAGACTATATGCAGCATGAATCCCGTGGAGGCAGGAGCAGCCACCACCAGAGCTCACTGAGAGTGTGTGTTCCCAGGAAGGACACTCCAGCTGGAGATGAGAGCTGACAAAGAGCTCACAGTTTAGACAGGAAAGTTCAGATAGGGCAACAGGAATTTCTGGCTCTACATCAGTGAACTTCGTGTTGGGGAGATAAGGTCTGAGTCTTCAAGCAAGGAAGCCAGCAAATTATCTCTAGAGGGTAAGTGATCTGAGTCCGCACCCCAACACTGTCTGATTCTGACAAAGAAGCTCTGTCTCACCTGGGATGGTGGGACTTGCCCGTAATCTCAGTGCTCAGGAGGCTGAGGCAGGAGAGTTGTTATGAGTTGATGGCCAGCCTGAGCTACATGGCAAAAGCCTGTCTCACAAACACCAAACCAAACCAAACTAGAACAAAGCAAGCTGAACCTCAGCCTGAGTGAGGAGTCATGGGCAGGTGTGCCCTTGAATTTTCTGATTTGGTATTCAGTAAATGACCCACAGCATTTTGGAGCTTTCTGTAGCTTTGTGTTTCTCCCACTGTGACTGAGGCCTGGATTCCATCACTGTCCTCCTGGCTGCCCTAGGGAGACTGGACCCCTGGTGCTGTGTCCAGGTTGGTTCCAGTTTCTTCTTGCCCTGAGCATGAACTGTGCATTTCAAGCTAGGGAGGGGGGAGACCTTTATGGATCTTTGTGGGTTGGGCAAACTTGGTCACACTCCTTGAAACTGTGGTAAATAATCAGCAAGGAGGAATGAATTTCAAGTGCAAATTCATCTTCTCTGGAGGCCATGGGAAGCTATATGAAACTGTTAAATGGTTCAGAACAGAAGCCTGGGTGCAGAGGTTGAGTTCCCAGGCTGTGACTCCACAGAGAATGGTCTGTCCATCACTGGCTTTGTTGGACTCCTGCTAGTTTTTATATACCTTCAGGTCCTCTGTGTGCTCCAGGACAGCAGGGCTGGTCAGGCAGCCCCAGACTTATTGTGAGAAAGGTTGCAGACAAGTATGCACATAAACCCTCTCTAATGCCTTCATCCCTCCTTCCTAGAAGGTAGGGCCTAGGCTTATATATACATGCTGATGCCTGTCAATCTCTTCCAGGAACTGGGCACAGACCTATAATCAGGGCAGAGGGAGGTCCTTAGTGTTTTACTGGTTCAATGTTCATTTCCAAAAAGAAAAAATAAACATCAACAACAAAAGAAAAAGAGAATACTTTGTTTGCTCTTGGCTCAAAGCCAGTTACAGAAGACCAACAAACTTACCTCCACAGTGTCATATTTGTGAGAGTTTTCAAAAGCATTAACTCTAAACATGAGCTCTTCTCAGATACCATTCTGTCATAGTACTCGGCTTCTACAACCATTATGAAACCCGTTTCCAGTGAAATCTGATATGTCATCTCAGTTTATGTGGAGGCTTGGTTTTTGTTGAATGCTTTTCTGGTTTAACATGTTTGCTATAGAGAAAAGTCACTGATGGCATTTCTGCCTGGCTTAACTTTTGCAAAAATATCCACTCACGGGTCACGCCTACACCGCAGGAAGAACATGGTACTTGTAGACAGACCACATTTCCCAGCCTCATGCAGCAGTTTGCTTAATCATATTTTCTCTTGGTTTAACTGCATAAGAGAAAAACCGGATCCTTGATATCTATGCCAAGGGCCCCAGTGGCCCACCAGTCCTCCTTTGCATCACTTTTCACCCTTCCAAGCCATGCTGTGGTATGCATGCTCCATTGATGTGACCATGATTTTAGAAAATACCACATATGATTGTACTACATCACCATGGCTGTCTGTCCCATACATGGGGTTCATGTGGGTGGCCTGAATGAAACCCAGTCATACACCTCCAGCAGGCCCTGTGACACAGCTGTAAATAGCACCTGGTAAGCTACAATCATGCTGTGGCTCTCAGGCCATGGGGTAGCTGTCTTGCCTTCCATCAGGAGTTCCTCAAAGGAAGTCCTTGTCTGCAAAGAGCCTGGGGTATGATTCCTCTCTCTAGTCCTGTGGTCTGAAAAACTTGTCTCTGGCCAGTTTTTGTCCTGCCTGGGTAGAGTCATCTGTTTATTCACACCAATCTTTTGAGTTCAATAGAGCGGAAGTCCAAATTCTTCCCTCTTTTCACTTGCCAAGTCCCAAGCCAACTCTTACCTCATTTGAATAATCGAGTCCCTGGACCCTCTTATTTACTCCTTACTGATCTGCAGGCCCTCTCCTCTCAATTGCAGGGTGGCAACTTCTGGCCTTGAACTTCTGTCCCAGCTCCAGCCCTCTTCCTGGGAGGCATACACTGACTGTGCAAACTTCAGAAAATAAATGATTCCATGTGGTAGGGGTTGAGTTGGTGATCCAAAGTGACCTTTCATTTCACAGATTCAGAGACTGGATTCCGGGGAAGTGAGAGTATCTAACTCACAGACAGATCCAGAACATCAGTAGTAACTTAGTTTCCAGGTCCCTCCCAGGTCTTTCTGGGCTCCAGCTTCATTGTTGTCAGCCATCTTTAATTAGTTAATCTATTGATTTTATTTAACATGCATTTGTGTGTATATGTTTACATGTGCCTATAGGTTCATATGTGCAGATGTGTGTATGTGTACACGAGAAGGTAAGAAGTCAACATCAGGCATCTTCCTCAATCACTGTCCGTCTTAATTTTTTGAGGCAAAGTAATTCTCCAAACCTGGAGCTCACTAATTCAGCTAACATGCTTGGCCAGTGAGCTCTGTCCTGGCTTTCTTTTGTCTGAGGACAGAAATGACATGTCATCCATTCAATAAGGGATGAGTTTACCTTGCTCTCACCCACCTTATACTGGCTAGTTTTTCTGTCAACTTGACATAGGCTTGAATCATTTGGGAAGAGAGATCATCAGTTGAGGAAATACACCCACCAGGTTGGCCTATACACAAGCCTGTGAGACATCTTCTTAATTGGTGATTGATGTGAGAGGGACCAGGTCTGTGAGTGGTGCTATGCCTGGCAGGTGGTCCAGGGTTCTATAAGAAAGCAGGCTGACAAGCCGTGGGGAGCAAGCCAGTAAGCAGTATTCTTCCATGGTCTCTGCCTTAGTTCTTGCCTCCGGGGTCCTACACTGCTGAGCTCTGACTTTCTTCAACAGTGGACTGTGATATGGAAGTGTAAGTGAAATAAATCCTTTCCTCCCCAATTTGCTTTTGCTCATGGTGTTTCATCGCTGCAATACAACCCCTAAGACCTATCCCATCCAAGTCGCTAGACCACTCCCTGACTCCCTTCCTTCCTGGTGAGCTTTTTTGCCTCATCTCTTTGCCCATCCATAGGAGCCATGGACTACTCCAGTGTATTGAGAGGTGCATCACAGGAGGAGCCCAAGGCATGATATTTTCTATCAACACAGAAACAGAACAGAGGGCTGCTGGGAAATTTTTATATCTCATCTAGTTTTTATTGTCTTTCTATCCTTGCCTATTTATCAGCCAATTTTGCTTATGTCTATGAGTTATTTGAAATGTCACAAAATTTCAGACAATGTAGAGGGTTGGAGTAGCTGTCACATCCCAGCTTCATGCTCAGCAAGAAGCTTGGCTGCCTGAAGCACTAGCCTTGAAGCCCAGTGTTATTACCTCCATGTGGCTGTTCTCTTTCAATGACTTCAGCTTTCAATGGCCTCATCTCCTGGGATTTTGGGCAGATTGACAAGCATCATGTTCAGCTATCATGCCCCATACAGTGTCCCATGATGAGATGCTAAGACAGCCCTGGAGTCCTGCTTACTGCGTCAGATGATTGAATCTAGTGAAGCAAGGTTATCACCATGTTTGGGAACATCTTTATTCTGTGTTGTTTTCAGCCTTTCTTGATGTTATGGTCCTCAGAATTTCAAAGACTAAACATTGCTGGCTGCTCATGGTTCTGCCTTTCTCTCATGTCTTCCTAAGCTTGAGCAAGGTTGAGGTAGGTAGAAATGTTTGAATGACTCACACTAGTATTGAATAGTGTGCAGTCCATGCACAATACCTGCATGCTGAGCACTCTCAAAAAGGCTATGGTGCCTCTCAATTCCCACTTTAAAATCTCTAAGAGAAGGACATTGAACTAAATTATCTCTGGGGTACCTCTAAAGGAAGCATGTAAGTGTCCATGCCCTTCTTGACAAGACCCTTCCTGTAGAATGCCTCCATGCTGCTCAATCTGCTAATCTCAAGATTCAGTCTCATACCAGGTTCCCCATTCCTCAGTCTCACACTCCTCTGTTACAAATGCTGAAAGGGCAATAAACAAAGACAATGAAACTGAGGTAAAGAGCCAATCAGTCACTAATTCCCTTACTCCATATGCAGAAAATTATCACCAGCTGTTGCCCAATTAAATACAACAATTGAGCAGGGCACTAGAGCTCACAGGAGACTACAGCATATACTGTGTGCCCAGCCAAGCCACTTGCATAAAGCCCAGGGGACATCAGCACCAACGCACGCTTTCCCATAAGCATGGTTTGTGTTTTTGCTAGAAGAATTTAAACACAAAGACTTGGTAGCCAAGAAGTGAGGCCCAGTTGTAAACCACACCAAATCCCATGCATGCAATGCCCCAGAGATCTGCAGAAGGGAAGTTTAAAGGGAGTTTTCACAGCAAGCAACTAAAGCCTATCACAGGCTCTTATTAGCACTCAGCTGAATGAGCAGGTGAATTTGATGAATATATCCATCCACTCGGATCAGTCTACTGTGCATCTTTCATCTGCTAGAAATTGCAAGGACAGAAGTCAGGGAGACAGGATTCCACCATGCAAAGATTCCAAGTTCAATCTGAGAAGAGTGAATTATAGTGTTTCTAAATATAAGCGTTGGTGGCTTGGTTGGTTGGTTGGTTGTTGTCATAGTGACAAGGTAGCTAAGATAAGCAACTTCAAAAGAGAAGAGGTTTGTCTTGCCTCATGATTTCAGAGGTTTCAGTCCATGGTTAGTTGGTCCTGGTGCTTTGTGCCTGTGGTGGCAGAGGAGGATTAAAACAAAAGAGAGAAATAGGAAGTCTCTGGGATACCTATATCCCCTTCAAGGTCACACCCCACAGTGACCTAACTTCTATCCACTAGGTCACACTTTCTGCCAGTTCCTCTTCCCAGTGGTGCCGCAGGGGGGACACTAACCCAGGAGGCACTTCAGACACCATCTTTGGCAGAAGGCTTCACTAGAATCTTGAGTGAAAAAAGAGAGTAAGGAGATCAGTGAGCGAGTCAAAGCAAGCGTCTTCCCCATCTTCCTCCTCTTCTCCCTCTTCTTATATAATGTTGAAGAAACTGCTTCCTAAAATATTCATGGATCCTCGTCAAGGGACAGGCATCATCACTTCATATTGTCATCTATCTTTGTCATTTGCTTTCATCGCTTAGATTTGAACAGAGCTTGATCTTAATGTCTGGAATAAAACAGGAACCAATGTGATCTTCCCACATAACCCCACTGTGCCAAAACACCAGTGCTGGGTGAGACATGAGCAGTGAGGGCAAGTGTGTGCCCTGCCGGCACCTTAGAGGGAAGGGGCCCATTGTATGGACTCAGGGATTAGGGTTTCTACAAAGTTATTATCCACAATTATTGTCCAACTAAGGTTCCTCCAAATTCTCCTTTGTTTGATTTCTCTCTAGGAATGAGATTTGAATCTTATCTAATTTTTGTTTTCCTATTCATTGAGAGCTAATCTAGTATTGTCTGGTAATGTGGTGAATTACATCTACTAAATGTCTAATGTTAAGTCTATCTTGGGTCCAGATATAAATTCTTCTTGTTTGTGATATATATTAGGCATACAAAATCTCCCTGCATTGTACAGCTGACATACAACAAACAGAATGTAGAATATTTTATGATGTTTGTGTTTGTTCTCAGGTTTTGTAGCAAGGTTCCTCCATGTTCTCAGCTATGAACAGTACTTTTATGCTTTTATTTCTCCCACTCCTTTGTTTTTTTTTTGATACCCTTTGTAGCCCATGCTGGCCTCTAACTTGCCACCCTCCTGCTTGGCCTTCCTCTTGGTATTACAGGTATAAGCAAACAAACCTAGTTCTCTTCTAATGTTTGAAGACTTGAGCTAATGTTTTTTGAAATGACCATTGATTGTTCTGTGGGTCTAGGAGATACATCTTAATATGAGATCCAGATGTTAATTCATTGGTAACATGTTAATTTTGATAGGTAAAAATTTCTGAAGGCATTTGCTAATTTCATTTAAATTTTGATGCTGGTATAAGGGTTGATAGAGATGGGAGGCAGATAAGAGAGGAAAAGGGTATGGAATAATAAACATATACTATGCATGCATATGAAATTGTGAAATGAAGTTAATCCATAACAATCTAAAAAGTGTAAGTCTTCAATGTTTCATTGTTTCAAACAAGCTGAGGTGCCTCTCTGTGATACTTTTCCCTTATGATAATGGGTCAAAGAAGTCCTCACCAGATGGTGACCAAAGGTGAGGGACTTGAATTCCTGTACTTTCCAATACTTCAAAGCCAAGTCAACCTTTATTCCTTATAAATGGCCATCTCTGATATTTAGCTATAGCATCAGAGAAAAGACAAAAACAAACAAACAAACAAAAAAAACCCACTGGTAGCTAAGAGTTGAGCTCTATCTTTCTCATCATTTCTCCTTCACAAGCCCAAGCAACTTGTGAAACCCAGGAATGGAACCTAAGCTGTGTGAGCTCTCTCCAAGAGCAGCAAGAGAGGCTGATGGGAGAAAGAAACCCAGGCAGGACAGCATTCACTGGGGCCATGGGGTGTATGAGGATGATGCGGTGAGGTAATTGGTCTCCCCAGTTCCTGGGGTCTTATATGACATTTCTGGGGCTTTGCATTAACTCCAACAAACAGTCTTAATTACAGTCTTCCCAGTGGCTCAGCAAGTCCTGACTCAGCCAGAGACATGCTGAGTCAGCAGGAAATGATCTCATTGTCTCTGTGGGAAGTTCTTATACTGTAAAGGGGTTGGCGGCAGACTCTGAAGAAATTAGATGGGAAATAAATCCCTCATCAGCAAGAGTGGGCATTTACAATGGCAGTGGGGATGCTGGGGTCATTCTGAATGGGAGAGTTGGCAACTTGTAGAAAAGAGATGAGATACACGGCAATGGAGAAACAGTCAGATAAAAGCATTTTTTGTCTCAAAGAAGGATCTTTTATTAAAGAAATTCCAAGCTGCCCTAAAGAGAGTAACTTCCAGGACTGAATTTGACTTTCTTGTTTAAAAACAAAAAAAAAGCCTTCTCTTAGTTTCCTGTTTTTAAGGGACTTTTTTCCCCCAGAAACATATTGCCTATTGGATGTTTCATCTCTAATTTTGGAGACCATATGTTGTAGGTATTCTGGGAAAGATCTCAGTTTCAAATACTATATCCATTGTCCCCAGAAGAACATTTAAGGGATAGTGATGGCTTGCCTTGTGGACACTGGCATGCCTCAGGGAGAGTTGTTAGAGAATTGCATATGGAGTCATCTAATCTTTGTGACAGTCCTTGGAGGGGCTATGATTGCAGATATAGTCTCCTATATGTGATATATAGTGTGTGATTGTATGTTCATGTGTGTGTGCATACATGTAAAGGCCAGCAATCAACATTGGCTGTCTTAATCATTCTTCACATTATTTTCACTTTGTGTGGGGGGGAGGGAGGTGCAGAGGTGTGCATGTCACAGTTTGTGAGTGGAAACAAGAGGGCATTCTTTGGATGCTTCTCCTCACCTTTTCACCTTGTTTAAATAAAGCCTCTTCACTACTGTGTGTTTCCTGCTAGCTGGCCCAGGAGCTTCTGGGGAATAGACATTTAGAGGACTGTGTTGGCTTTGATGTGGGTCCTGGGGATTCTAACTCAGAGTGTCAGATTTGTACAGCAGGTGTTTCTAACTACTGACCCACCTCCCCAGACAGCTGCCTTCATTAGCTGGCAGTCCAGCTCCAGAAAGCCACCTGTTTTTGTTCCCCCTGCATGTAGGTGACAGAGATGGACACCATGCCTGATTTTTACATGAGTTCCAGGAATCTAAACTTAGTCCTTGTGCTTACCATTTCACTGGCTGAACCATCTCCCCAGCCTACATTGTGTGAATATTTTATCCAAGTGAGTCTGAGCTGAGCAGTAAATTTTGAGTTTGATCTGAAAGTGAACAAATGCTGAGACTTTATACTTAATTACAGACACATCAAATTACATGAGATTGGGTCAATTTAAGAAATGAAACAGAATGCTGGTTATTTTAGCCAATGATTGTGTAGTCCCAGTCACATGATCAATTCTCCCCAATACTGTCTCTAGGACTTAATTAATTCCTCCTTGGATGCCCTTGGGATAGGGATTAAATCCTCTCCCAGACACAGGCCATGTCTGCATATGTATGGAAATACATTTATTTTATTTAGTTTATTCTGCACCTCCCTGAAATGTTACAAATGCTGTGAAGGTTGCTGGGGCTACAATAAGGCAAGTGTCTGCAAACTCATTCATGATTGTTGAATAGTAATTGCCCTTGGTGTCCATCCTTCTAAATCAAAATGTACTGTTACAGACTCCAGCTCGGAGTCTGTTGTTTCTCCCAATAAAGCCCTGTCCTCTTCAAGAAATAAAGTAAGAACACAGGGAAAGTTGATGTGATATTACTGAAGAGCCTCCTGGGAGCCTGGCGATGGAAGAGGGAATTCATAAACCGCCCATTCTCTTGCTTCAGCTCTGTCTCTGACATATGGAAGGCTGTAACTTCACAAGGAACTCAAAGCTTACCTCCTACCAGGTGCCAATATATTTTAAGCAAGGAGATATTACAACTCTGGAATTATTGAAACCCCATGTTCTTTCCCTCCGATTGCTTGAGGGAGACAGAAAAGAGTCACATTTTCGAGATCAGCCTGTGACATCATTGAGACTAGCTGTAACCAAGGTGATACAGCTGATGACTCTTGGGAGGGCTGGTGTGGGAGACAGCGATAAACATTTGGGTTGGGGAAGCAGGAGGACAGACCTATCTTTAGGTTTTTGTTATTCAGGTCTATGCTGATTTCCTAAAAACTGCAAAACTCTTGAAACAAATGGATAATTCTCACTCAGTCTTGGCATTCTACAAAATCTTTTTAAAAAACTCACCGTTGGGTTGGAGGAGATCACTCCATGGGTAAGCATACTTGTCAAAGAGGGCCGAAGTTCAAATCCACAGCGTCTTTGTAGAAGCCAGGCATGGCTGCTTGTCCTTGTAACCATGGCATTGAGAGACAAAGTAGGCAGATGCCAGAAGCTCATTGGCCTGTCAGCCTCATCAAAACCTCAAGTTTGAGGTTCAATGAGAGACCCTGTCTCAAAAAATAAGGTAGATAATGAGAAGAAGACAGTTCTGCATCTCTCTTTGACCTTCACATGTGCTGGCATGAACAGTCACACCAAGCACCTTTGCATACATATGTGAGTATACACAATCATCAACAACAAAACCATTGTAGTTTGGATTTGAACTTTACCCCTAAAGACTTGCATGTTGAAGACTTGGTTCCCAGTTAAGAAATGTTGAGAGAAGAGTTTGGGGGAAGCGACTGGATCATGAAGGCTCTGACTTCATCACTAGACTAATCCATGATGCGTTATAATGAGGTGAGCTATTCGGGAGTGACAGAAGCTTAGGAGGTGGGACGTAGTTGAAGGAACTCCCTCTCTGGGGATTGCATCTTGTTTATAACCTCTCCCTTTCTCCATTCTGTCTCCCTTCCTCTCTCCTTTTCTTTTGTTGCCTAGTAATATTCCCTGAAACCAAGCATCTGTATTCTCCTTAAGCCTCAGGAAGTGAATGGCTCACCAGTTTTAGAAAATTTCTGAAACGTATCAGATTCACAAGGCCCCTCCCTCCCTAAGACTATATAAACAGTAAGGACTGCCAAGAAGAAAGGAGATCCCAGGCCTGTTGAACCACCTGCAGTGAGGTCCAGGGACACAACTCTTGTAAGACATCACCCAGGCTGGGATGGGCATTTTGATGATGTTGCTGCATTCAAGATGTTCCTGCTCGTATAAGTAACACCTCACCCACAGTCATTTAAGTAACCCCAATAAACTTATTGGCTTGCCAATTTGGACACTGGTAGAATCACTTCTTTGGTCTATTGGTGATGCCCTATCTTCAGTGAATACACACTTTTTCATGTCCCACAAGAAAAGTCACACAGCACCCACCTTCCCTCTCTCTTACCATTGTTCTTTGTCTCTCCTCTCTGCCTCGTCCTTCTCCCTTCCTTCCCTCTCTCCCTTCCTTCCCCAATCCCCTCTCCCTTCCATCCTTCTTCCTGGGAGGTAGGCAGCTTTGTCCCACCCACACTTCTCCAGAAACAGCAGAGCACGGTGACCCTGAGCATGAGCACAAATAAACCTTTCTTCCTTTAGGTTCATTTTCTAGGGGTGCTTTGTTATAGTAGAGGAAAGCTAACGAATAATTTTGGATTCTGTCTTTTTCTCAGTTCTCAGTCTCTCCAGAGGCTAAAATATCAGAAAGAAAATGGCTTTTGTTCTTTCCATGTAGCCAATTTCAGGTCATTTAAAGTGTCTAATTTAAATAGTACAATTTATTTTGGAGCCATGTAAGGCATATCAAGAAAAATGTAAAGACATAATTTACTGTACTGTTAAAATAATAACTTGGAGAAGTACCTTGTATGTGCATGTGTGTGTTCATGCATGCATGTATGCATATATACATACATATATGCATACATATATGCCTTCACACACACACATGTGCATGTATGTACACAGAAACAGGCATGAGTTCTTCCCTCGGGGAGCAGCAGCAATGCCAGCATTAGCTCTAATCTTATTTATGTCCTTTGTGATCAGTGCAGCTCAGCCTCTGTCATCTGGTAGGAGTGTTTACCACTAGAGCTGAATTGGCTGTGTGCACATCTGGAGTCTAGACTTAGTGACTCTGTGGACAGGCCTGCTTGCTTCCCAGGGCTCTATCAGCCCCAGGGCTCCATCACCCTTTGCCCCACTCTGTTGACATAGCTGCTGGCTCCTCTGTTTCAGCTGTCTAACCTAGGAACCCTCCTGTGTCTCCTGTCTCTGCCATACCCTGGCTCTGACTGGACTTTGACCCTCGATTGACCCCTTTCTATTTCAGGAGCTCTTTGCACTCAGGGCTCTTCACTTCAGGGCACACAGAGAGATAAACCCTCCAAAAGGAAAAGCCTATAGACCAGGGCTCTAGTTCACATCCAATGGGATGGAGTAGCTTCTGGTTGAAAAGATGAAGTTTGATAAATGTGCTCAGCACTGGAGAGAAAGAATTCATGTGGTAGGAAGAATATAGGCCTGGGAACCTATGATTTGGGTCCATATTTATATTCAGCAGCACGCCAGCTGTGTGGCATGGGCGGTCTCTGAAGCCCAAAGTCATTATGTGGAAATCTGGGAGATGCTAACCTCACATGGTTCTAGGGATGAACACATAACTAAGGTAAGATGTTCCACATGTGCCTTTTCTGTAGCATATATATCTGCATAGCTAAATGAGACTGTTTTCTAGACACAGGACAAGGCAGGCCACTGTGGTATTTGCTGAGAGTAAAAGGTACCTGCTTGGCTGTGCTGGGCTGTGCTGGGCTGTGCTGGGCTGGGCTGTGCTGGGCTGGGCTGGGCTGGGCTGGGCTGGGCTGGGCTGGGGTAGGGTAGAGTAATGGGCACTGTCCACGGAGGTGAGAAGTTTGTGAAGATGGTTTACCACAAATACCTATTTCCAGATAGAAAGTGCCAGAGGAAAGGCAGCCATACCTTTATGCTGGCACTGTTTCTCATGTCCTTGAAGTGTTTGATTTTTTTTTTTTTGAGATGTCCTAGATATGTGTGTAGGCCTTATTTTTGAAAGTGACAAGAAATCATTTTTTAGTGTGTTTTCTGCGTAAGGATGCTGTGTAACAGACTGTGACAAAAAAGTAATTTACACATGCACCTAATTAATTATGCTTATATTAAAATGACACCTAAATACGTTTCTGGTAAAAATAGTTAGATGTTAACCCAACAAGCAAAAGCAAGTCTTTGAGAAATTATATTTCTTTATAATATAAGAAATTATATTTCTTTATTTTTATAAAGAAATATATTTCTTTATAAATTATATTTCTTTATACTTCTTTATAAGTATATTTCATTCTACAGTCCCCAAGACAGACAAAAACTGTCTCTTGCCAAACCTAAAGTATTTACTCCCTGGATCTTTATAGGAAGTGATTGGTGATGACAATACTCATATAAATAAATGTTCCAAACCATGATTTACCTTTTAAAAATGAGAAATACATATAAGTAGATAAAAATCATATTTTATTAACTATTAAATATTTGTTGCTTTATTAAAATAAATATTAATGTTAAATAGTATTTTATTAAAATCCATGCCCTGTTTTCATGGACTACTGTGTCATGCCAATCTGGCTATTGTGATGAAGCACCAGTAGGTTGGGTGGCTTGAACAGCAGTGGGTGGTCTGTCTCAGCTCTGGAAGCTGAAGTTCCAGCATTCAGTTTCTGATGAGGGCTGTCCTTCACGCTTGCAGAAGATTGCCTTCTTAACATGTTTGAACAAGGTACAGGGAGAACCTATTCTGGTCTATCCCTATTCTTACTGTATTTTTTTTTTGTCTATGTGTATATGTTGGTATACATGTGTGCATGCTTGAGGGGTACATGTACATGTGAGTGCATGTGTGTGAAGCTCAGAGATCAACTTTAGGTGTCATTTCTCAGGACATAGTCCACCTTAGGTTTTGAGATAAAGTCTCTCAGTTTTACCTAGAATTCACTGACTTGTGTAGATTGACTAGCCAGTGAGCCCTAGGGACACACTTAGTGCCTACCAGCACTGGCTGCACAATCACAGCCACCACACCACGCTTTCGTATGCTTCCTGGGGATTGAAATCCCATCCTCATGCTTGCACGGGAAGCACTTTACTAAGAATCCTCTTCTTACAAGACCTCTAATGCCATCTAACCCCTTGGCCCCATCTAAATAACACTCAAGGGCCCCATTTCCAAATACAGGCACAATGGGATTTGGGGCTTCAGTGTGTGAATTTGGGGTGGATGCCCAAATACATGCCATAAACATCACCGTAAATATTTTCTCACATCAGGAAATGCCTTCTTCAACGACCTTGACATAACACCCCCATTTCATTCCACAGCCTTCCTCTCTTCTACCTGTTTGATATTCCAGAAAAATGAAGAAATGATTCCTCTAAGATCCCATGGCCACCTGAGAGGTTAGCTGGTTCTTCTCAAGGACTATATTTGACTTGTGCTCTGAAGTGTGTTAGCTGAGAAGTCACAGTGTTCTTGCTCATGAAAGTAGCAGTCCCATGACTGGCCAATGGCATGATTACTGCTGGGAGCAAAGCTGCCTGAAGCAGCAGTGGGCGTGGAGAAAGGGTTCACATTCATAGATCTGCACAGCTATTGAACAGGTGCATTTTGGAGGAAAACACTTAAGTTTATAAGTTACAGTTTTCTCAGCCTGCAAGAAAGAAACAGTGACTGGACCCACCTTCCCAGGCAGCTCCCATGTCACAGCGTACACACCCCAAGGTCCATCCACCTAGCCAAGTGAACCCAGAACTGAATATCAAGCCCTCATCTTCTAACACCTGTGGCTGGTGGGCCAAGGACCAAAACAAGGATGTCTCCTATACTTCAAGATCATGGTTATGGTAAAACACAGTACCCAACTCCCAACATGGAAAGCTGTAGCTAGCCTCATGACTGCTATTGTGTGCCAGAAAGAGACACTCAGAGCGTTTCACAGAGACTGACAGAGTCTTGATTTATGTCTTCTCTGGGCTTCCTTTCATGGGCTGTCATGTTCCAGTTTCCTCACAAGCAGCAGGAATTCGACAGGTCCTGCAAGCCTCCCACTTTGGTTCCAACTACATCAAAGTCCACATGTGTGTGGTTTCTCAGAGGGATCCCACAGCCCATCTTTTGTTCAGGAGACATTGCCTTGCAGTTCAGCTTTACAAATACATGTTTTGAGTAGAGTGTTTTCAGGAGACATCTACTTGTTTGTGATTCTATTTTGACAGTAATTCTAGCACCTTAAGTATTTTCCAGTACTTTTTCTTTTTTGGGGGGAGGCAGTAAAATACAATTCATTTTAGTGAAAATCTCTAGTATTCAAGCTGAGCACTTACCTTTTGTTTAGGGTCCATTATTTTTAGTCGATTCCTTCCAAGTTTTGTATAACATGTTTTGATTGTATTCTCCTCTCGTAGCCAATTTTCAGATCCGTCCCTAACCTTCAATACCCCCTCAAGTTGGTGTATTTATTTATTTATTTATTTACTCGATCGGGATGGATCTGTGCAGCCCATATATTCCTGGATGTGTGAGCTTCCACTGGGGTGTGGTCAGCTTACACTCTTAGGGAAAACAAAAACAACAACAAAAAAACTGTCTTTCTTTCCCAGCAGCTAACAATTGCCAGATACTCCACAGCTAGGGACAGGTTTTGTGTACAGCTTCTCTCTCCATGCAGGGAGTTGGTCTAGCTTGGGTTCACACAGGTCTTGTGCATAGCGTTGCAACCACCGTGAGTTCATATATGCAGCTGCCCTGCTGGGTCTGGAAGATAGTTTCCTTGTAGTCATCCACTGTCTAGGGCTCTTAGAGTCTTCCCATCCACTTTTCTCCAATAATATACGAGCCTTGGGAGGAGAGGGTGTTCCCAACAGGGCTAACCATTCTGCAGTCTCTTATTCTCTGCACCTTTGCCATTTGTGGATCCCTGGGTCGGTCACCAAACAGACACATCTCAACACTAATCTTTCTTTACTTCTGTTTCATGTAATTTTTAAAAAATGAAGTAAAAAAGAAGGGTTCTTTTCGTTGTCCGCCAAGTTTGCTGTTGTGCAAAGGACACTGAGTGATGCAAATGATCCGCCTCATGAGGGGCTTGCTCGGGCTTCAAACCATCCAGACAGCAGCTGGCACTGTTCAAGCTTAGGTGTGTGTTTGTTCCTATCATCATTACGTATTCAAAAATGATTTTCAGGTATGCATGAATAAAGGCATGAATACCTGTACGCCGAGTATGTATATACATATAGGGATGTGTGTGCACGTAAGAATGTATATACAAGCACATGCATGCATGAGTGCATATATGTGTGTGTGAATATTTTGCACATTTATGAGTGTATCGTACATGTATACATATATGTAAATGCATGTATATATGAATGAGTGTGTGAAAGCATGTGTATAATACAAGCTGTTATTTGCAGGTGGGGCATATATGTGCCTTGGGTCATAGCATGACCCCACTGTAGGTTTGCTAGGTCTGAGATCCTATGAAAATCTTGTCTCTACTGAGGAGGATGGATTCCAACATTCTCTGATTACACTTTGTCTTTAGATGGAGGTCATGCTGCGTTAGCAACAGGACCTGATTTTGAGTCATGAGCTGATCTCCCCAGTAGCTGGGTTCCTCCTGAGATTGATGGACAGGAGCCAGGAATCTGTGGAGATGCTGGCTCATACCAGACTGGATCTGTGAGGAGCAGGTTTGGCACATGCAGTGGGAACATCCTCATTGTCACCAGCAGCGGGAACGCTGGCAGCAGGGTCTGCTCTTCTGCAGCCTGCCTGACCCTATAATGGCTTCTTGAAATGGAGGCAAAAAAACAAGCTTCTCAGCAGGTAGGCCCAGAGATCACTACTTTGGGGCTTAGAGAAGAGTTTGCTGGGACTATTATTTAAAGAAAGGGACTAAGCAGGTGGTCACACCCTCATTGATGGAGCCAGATGTAGCATCTTCAGGCTTCTGTCTTCTTTCTACACCATGTGCCTGCTGGTCCTCTGAGCAAACTGACAAAGCTATTAACTTCAGCTCCAGATTCTACCTTGAGGGTCATGCTGACAAGGTTTGTATCACTGTTACAGCTCCAAAAAATAACCTTTTAAAAATTATTTTTTGAAGAATTGAAAGAAATTCTAGTGGTTTAGAGAAAGCCTCAAGAGGTAGGCAGTTGTCCACATCATTCTTCTGTAAGAATATCACTTAGCAGTATCACTTAGCTATCACACATTCAACTGATTCATACTGAAAATACCATCATTGTCAATACCAGCCATGGGTGGCTCTATGTTGTTCCACGTGTACCTAGCTCTGCTGTTGGCTTAGGAGAAGCTGATTCTGTTTGGTGAAATTATGCACTTAAAAACTAAGCCCAGTATGCTTCCTGAAGGAGTCCTGCAGGTTCAGAAACTTTCATTACAAGGTACATCCTTTGTGTGTGTGTATTAAAAATAGAAACTCAAGTTTCATTTCAACTAGCTCAAGAGTTGAACCCAATACTTGTTTCTTTGTGAATTTTTTTCCATTACTCCACATAGTGAGCTACTGAGCAGCAGTACAAGCTGGTTCTAGACCAGCTCCAGGCCAGTGGAAACAGTTATCTCTCTTTGTTTCCTAGGCATTTGCTTTGGATTCTGGGCAGATTGTGCATTAGCATTTTAGGCTGTGAAATATCTGTGTGTATATGTGTGTATATATACATATACATATATATATGTGTGTGTATATATATATATACACATATACATACACATATATACTGGAAGTTTCCTTTAGAGGTGAATATACTCTCTAGGAATCTTTGTTCCATTACTTTTATGGGACACACTTATTTCTGCAACCAGTGAACTAAGCATCCACTCAAGATCTCTAGATCTAGTGATACTCATTAGAAGATTTGACTCCTGCCATTGACCTTGGCATGTATATACTACTGCCCAACTAGAGAATGGGATCAACTGTGTTCCAGTTAGAAAAGTTTAAAACCCCATACACAGATTGAAAATGTGTTCGGTGGATTTTTTTAAAAGCATGAATGGTATAATAAGTAGAGAGAACAAAAATTAATTTTGGTTGCTTTATGCATACAAAATTTCACAAAATCTCATATAAATGATAATCAAACTTATTCTTTAAAACTTATGAGAAGCAATAATTTAATTAAAAATAGAGGGGGCTGAAGAGCTGGCTCAGCAGTTAAGCAAGCATATTGCCCTCTCAGAGGACCAGCATTCAGATCCTAGCACTCACATAGGCAGCCATCAAAGTTTTTAATTCCAGCTCTAATGGATCCAGTACCCATGATGGTCTCTGTAGGTACCTATACACACATACACATGAACACTCAGTCACACACATACACACACAAATAAAATATTAAAATAACAAGTCTTTAAAAAATTAAAAATAGAAACTCAAGTTTCATTTCAACTAGCTCAAGAGTTGAACCCAACACTTGCTTCTTTGAATTTTTCCCCCATTACTCTACCTAGTGAGCTACTGAGCAGCAGTACAAGCTGGTTCTATACCAGCTCCAGGCCAGTGGAAACAGTTATCTCTCTTTGTTTCCTAGGCACTTGCTTTGGACTCTAGGTAAATTGTACATTAGCATCTTGTGCCATGAAAAATATCTGGCAGTATGACTGGGTGCCTGCATGAGGTCTGGGTTCCTGAGGGATGTGGGATGCCCTCCTGATGGCAAGGAACCAGGGAGCCTGCTCAGTGTACAGGTTTGGGTTTGGACAGTGAGGTCCAACTTAAGGTTGAACTCTGTCATGCCCCATCTCAGGCTAGTATGAGCCAAGTCAAAGTATACAATCAGAGCAGCCTTCTGCCTCCAAAGACCATAGTGAAGCCCATCTTCTATACTTCTGCCATACAAGCTTGACTTAATTTTCTTTTTCTTTTTTCCTTTTTGAGAGCCCAGGGTTGGTATGTTGGAACAAGAAGGAATGGGAAGAGGGTATTATCAAGATATATTGTATGAAACTCAAATTATTAATAAAAGTATTATAAAAAAGAAAGAAAAATATTTGGCAGATGCAGCACAAGGGAGGAGTTATTTCTCCTGACCTGCAGTCACAGAAGTTTCATCACTATGGGGAAGGCCTAATGGAGGGGCTTGGCTCATTCCTGGGGACAGAGGTGAATGTTGGATACAGATCACAGGGTGATATACCAGGATTTAGAGAGCTAGACCGGAACCACAGCTGGGCTCTCATCTTCAAAGGCCTACTCCTGTATCTACCTCTGCCAGCCAGGCTTCACCTCTGCAGGTGAACCTGTGAGGGACATTTCAGTTTGAAAATTTAACTTTCTGTCCTAAGGTCTAAACTTTCTGCATCTTCTTTGATGATCTCTTGAGTAAAGATTAATATTATGACTTCAGAGGGTTTGTCCATGCCTCCCCTCCCTGTCAGTTCTAAATCCTACCCTTAATTGATTGGATTTATCATCACTCTGTCCTTTGGATGAATTTGCATAAAATCCTTTCAGGTCAGAGAGAGAATGCTACTTTAGTAGCATAGGACTACCCTAATCAGAGTCACATGACCTCATGGCCACAGGTGTCTATATATGTACATTAGTGTGCTGAGGACATAGTTCAGTGGGTAATAGTGCTTGTTCTGCAACCACCAGGCACTGAGCTCACAATTGGGCATAGATGCAAGTACTAACCCCAGCATCAGGAGGTGGAGACAGGTAGATTCTGAGAACTCTACGCACCCTCAGCCTAGCTGAAACAACATTTCTAGTTCAGCCAGAAACTCTGACTCAAGACAGTATAGCAGAGAGCAATAGAAGACACCTGACATCCTGCTCTGACCTCCACATGCATGCATGTAGGTACACTTGCCTTTATACACTGATAAACATGCCACACATATAACAAACACACACAAAAGTAATGCATTTGTTTAATCATTTTCCTTAGCTGCTAGGGCAGGAGATCCAGCTTGTCACAGCTGCCTCTGACTGTGAGTGGAGGCAGACATGGATGGAGCTGTGCTGCCTGCTGCCTGTGGGCTCATCGTCTACACAGATGCATGGCCAAGCCTCCAAATCACACATATTGCCTAGAGAGGGGAGTACTGGCAGAAAACTCATGTTGATTATTGATGAGTAGTCCAGAGATGGCTACACATATTTACATGTATCCTATCTGTTCAAATAATTATCCCAGATCCTGACTCACAGTAACTTACATTGTTATGGATACAGCCACAGTTCCTATCACCCTCTGGGCAGGGTCAGACAAGGGCAGTAATGGGCTGTAGTGTAGGTCACTCTTGTGACCCTTGGTGCCTCTAGCACATTCTAGGAAAGATGTTATTTTCACCTCAGAATGTCTGAACATTTGCCCTTAGCTTAGGAGACAGAAAATTGTCGTTCGTAAAATAGGTTTAGGATGCGGTACCAGGAAACAAATCCAGAGGAGAGGGGCTCTTCTGGGCAGCGTCTTTGTGTTGTAGACCATGCATTATTTGGGACAGGTCCACTTGTGGAAGGCATAACACTGGAGTTTGGTGAAGCTGGAAGAGAATAAAAGACCTCCTCCGGCTTTTAAATTTCCAAATGCTAGAAAATCCAGCCAGATGAAAGAGCTGATGAGGTAGATGTTTGCAGGGCTCAAGTCAGACAGATGGTCAGCAACTCAAAAGCTATGTGTTAAAAATATGCATTGGCCAGAAGGAGCTAGGGGTCTGCCGTGAGTGGGAAGCACAGCCCAGGAATCCCTAGCAGCACATCCTCCAGGGGAAGCTTGAAGAGTCCAAGAAAGCTTCTCACATCCCAGCAAACTGTGCATCCAGAAAGAGAAGAGTCCATGGCTCCCCTTTTTCTGTGATTCAAAGGTAGACAAGATGAGTTACTGCTGCAGTTATTCAACTTCAGCTTCAGGAGGAAATGAAAATTTAAAATTCCTTATAAGGAAGCCTGCAAAGATGGTCACTGATAATCCTGATGGGAAAAAGATGGGACTGTTATAGTGGCGATAAAGACCCATTAAAGGAAAACTCCTTCTGCTTGTGAGAATGAATTCTATTGCCTGGGTGAAGACCTACCGTCATTTTCATTAGACTGGGCTAGTTACTTAGCCAAGGGACCACCCCTATGAAGGCAGGCTCACCTTAAACTGTCCTAAAGAGGAAGGCAGTCCTCTAACGAGATGCTGTACTTCCCCTAGAACCCCCACCCCATCACAGCAGATTACCAGTTTCCTAAGACGATTCAGAAAGCATGACTCTTCTTCTTTCTCTTTTATGAGCATGGTTTCCTGAATGCTTTAGGCATTCCCCAACATTTTGAGCTCCCTACTCTTTGTGAAGCCTCTTTCCTCCACTGTGTGTCTGGCCTCCATGACAGCTTAAGTGGTCCAGCTTCTTTTCCTTCTTCTGTTCTCCTCTGGGCAGCCACTGAGATTTACAGCTCACCTTCCCTGGGTGGGTAACAGTTCCTTTTAAATTCTACTAAAATTGTCCTCAAGCTTCCATTTGAGTTCATTCTTAAATTATTTTATTAATGAAACTTAGAATCCCAAAAGGTGACCCCAAATATCCCCTGTATCATCAAGAGATTGTCCCAGAGGAAACTGTGACATCAAAATGCTGTTGCTGAGAAAGTATGCTGTATGTCAGAGTGAGAAGGTTGAGCCCACTTACAAGCAGTGTTGCTGTGCCCGGACCCTCATCCTCTGAGCCATCTTTTTCGTTTTGGAGTCAGGGTAACCATGCCTACTGAGTAATTGGTATTGCATATCTCTCTAATCACTATCCCTGTGCATCCAGGAAGAAAACATTAAAATGAAGGGCCAGGGCAAAGATCACACACATTTGGCCCATAACAAGTGAGATGACTGTTCCAAGGGTCTGAGCTTGTATTAGCTACCTTTTTGTTGATATGGCCACAGATTAGAGGAGGAATATTTACTCTGGTTCTTGGTTTCAATCCGTTATTACAGAATGGACATGAGTTGATGGCAGTGGGAGCATATGGTAGAAGCTCCTCACATTGTGGCAAACCAGTGAGCAGACAGAGTGGCAGAAACCACAGACAGGCTAAAACATTGCAGGGGAAGCCCCTAATCAACTGCACTTATATATGTAGGCCACACCCTTTAAAGGTTCCACAGTTGCCCAAAATATTGCTACTCTATAAGGAACGATCATTCAAAATATGAGCACGTGGGGACATTTAAGATAACACTCAAAGTTTAGAATCTCTACTGTAACTAGGTCCCCCCAAGACCCCAGTGGCACTATGCTCTGTAAGGGCTCCTTTTTGGGGCTCTCCCTGAGCATCACATTGCCTGGCCTCAGAGTCTATCCTTCATAATCTAGGTGCAAGCCTCCATAACTCCTGTGTTCTGCATGCCTGTAACTCTGTCATGTAGGTGATGCCATGTTCTGCTGCCAGCTTAAGCAGTAGCCAAGCCTTTGGACTATGGCTGCAATGACTCTCTGCTTCAATCTAGGGAAGTAGTTCCCTAGGTTGCTCTGGTTTTGCTAGGCATCCCTGTGGCTCTGCATAAAGGAACGTATTTGGAATGCATGTGTAGGTTCACCCTGTGAATCTTACCTGGATAGAGTCTCCCTCAGTTCCTGAAGTGCCCCCAGACACCCTGCCTATCCTTCTGGCACAAATCCTGTAACTTCAGTTTTAGTGGTGTTAATCCCCTTAACATTTGAGGCCGTCCCATCGTATCTGCTCCTTTAATCACAGTTCTTTTCAGCCCAGAGTACCCTCTTCTTCTTCGTCATCTTGAGCCCAACTTCTAGCCCAACTTTTCTCACTGTACCTCTGGTTAAATAGAGCCAGCAACAAGCATGCGAGAGTCTGAGCACTGTGCTGTCTGGAAATTTCCCCCACTCATTTCATCAGTCCATTGTACTTTCATTCTTAAGTCATATTCAAATTCTTACAATGTAAGTTAAACACAGAGACCATCTTTGCTGGAATGGAACGTGAATGGCCTCTAATGCAATTCCTCGCACAGTCCTTGATCCCATTTGAAACTACATGGGCCTAGCTTGCACTGTCCACTTTCCTATTTCTATTTTGGTCTTTTGGACTCCAGCCCAAAGTAGGTATTAAACTCTCCTTACAGATTTCCAGGGCTTCTCTAGCCTGCATTTCCTAATCTCTTCCATAGTCCTCCTGAAAACCACATCTAAGAATCACATGGTCGGCCTTTAGCCTAAACAACAGCTCCACTTCTCTGCTATTTTTTTCTGTGTGTTTCATACCACTGCAATCATAAAATGTGATAGAATCAACTCAAGAAGAAAAAGATTTGTTTTTGCTCTTGATTTCAGAGTTTCAGTCCATTCTGACAGCAGGCACACCAATATTCACAGCTGCAGTTTGTGGTAGAGACTTCTCACATTGCAGCTGACCAGGAAGCAGAGAAACGGACAGAGTGAGACTATAACCTTCACAGAGCACCACTATTGACCTGCTTCCACTAGCTCCGCCCTGAATTCTAAATGTCCCCCACAGCCTCCTAGATTAACACTGCCAGCTATGGAAGAAATGTTCAAGACCAGAGCCCGTAGGGAGCGTTTCAGGTTTGAATCATAACATTGTTGGTTCTCAGTACAGAATCTGGCTAAGCTACCGATGTTCGGCAACATCCAGAGTTGTTCTCTATGCCTCCACACAGTTCACATCAGCATTGAAATGCCATAGCTTTAAGGGCTGGGCTATTGTAGTGCTTTATAATAAAGAAATAATAATTACTCTGTCTTTGTTTCTGGTTCTTGGAACAGAACCTTAAGCCATTGTAATGGTCTGGTTTCAGTTTATTGATGAGTCTGTTGGGGAGGAGGGTAGTTAGATAGCTCCAGGGTGCTGTCCCCAAGTGATTAGTATTAATTAAGTCATCAGCTCCAACCTCTGGGAATGGGAGATAGTCTGATGGAACTTCCATAAAAACATTCCTATATGGAAAAAAAATCCCAGTGTTGGTGAGCACACACTGGGTGATGGGGAAGGGGCCCTCAATAGGATGGGGAGCTTACTCTGTGCACCCTTTCCATTTGGCTATTCCTGAGTTGCAGCCTGCATTGTCCTATGGAGAGAGGAAAATCTACTGGATGTTTGTGGGTCAACTACCCTGAGGGAACACAGGGCAGAGAGACCCTGCCCCAACAAGATGAAACGTCAACCAACTCCCACAAGTTGTTCTTTGACCTTCACACACACACACACACACACACACACAACTTAAAAATCACACAAATGGGTTCAAGCCACAAGGCCAGCAAGTGCCAGTTAAGATTTGAACCAGAGAGCCTGATTCCCTTGACTCCCCACTAGGCCCCTCACACAGAAAGATACTGAAACATTTAAACTGGGAAAGAACACCCCAAAAGTGAAAAGCTATTCAAGGGACAAAGTCAGACTTTCCCCTCCCAGGAAACAGCATGTAATTATGTAGGCTTGTTGCTCCTAGACAAGGTCTGGAGCAGCTAACGTGGAGAATATAATAAATATCCAACTAGAGACATGTTCGTGCTGCTACCGCAACTAAACGAGCAGCAAAGGGACACTGAAGGACTGAAGAGCTACAATGTATTAAATGTAATTTCCAGGAATGTGAGGAGACGCCAGAGCCTGGAACTGAGTGATCTGGTTTAGACATTAAATCAACCTGAATAGGACCTGAGCAGATGAAAGTGGCCTGAGTGTCTTCACATCACAGGAGCACCTGATGGCGAGTATGTTTCAGGAGTTAGCAGATCTCCAAAGAACTGAGTGATTTTTATTTCCTTTTTGTTGCCTCTGGTGTCACCATTCACTCGTACATCTGCCAATCCTGCTCACTCCAGGTTCATATGCTGACTCCTTCATGTACCACTGCTTTTTATTTTATTCTTTCTCATGTAATTGTGTATATGTTTGTGTATGTGTGTGTTCACATGGTGTTGGTCCACATGTGTGTGCAGGATCATGGAGAGGCATAGAGGTTGATATCAGGTATTTTCTGTAATTACTATCTACTTTGTTTATCAAGTTCAAGGCAATATTAAGGCAGGATTGTTCACTTAAACTTACAGCTCATTCATTAGACTTGCCTAGCTAAGCCAGCTTGTTCTAGAGATCCCCTGTCTGCCTCCCAAGTGCTGGTGATGGCAAGCAGGCCACCACCTTTATACACACACACACACACACCTACATGGATGCTGGGGATGTGAACTCAAATCTTCACATCATCTTCATGTTTGTGTACTATGTCACTATGTGCCTTATCCACTAATAAAGCCCTTTTCATATTTATTTATGAACTAGTTCTTGGCCCAGCTTAGCATCTTAGCCATTTTCCAGTAGCCACATTGATACTTCAGTGACTTGAGTGGAACAATGCAATGAAGCCATGAGTTACATCTTTGAAGGGAGCACTTGTCTGCATCCTATGCTCCTGGAACACTGCATCACTCACAATTGCCTGCTTAATCTGTGTGCTATGGATGCATAGCTTATCCTCAAGTCAATCATTCTTGTGCATTACAGGAAACACAGGAAACAGGAACATCATGCCTTGACCATATTTCTTTGTTCTCATGGCTCAATCTTACAACCTGGTATGGAGAGCTCCTTGATGAATTTAGTATCTTAATTATTTTGTTTGTGACATCATAAATCTGCCAAAATTTGGGATCTACGTGAAGACAATTCTTGATAAACTGGTGCATTTTTAGCTTTGGGGACATGTTTTGAGTTAGATCTTGAGGGAGATGATATGTAGAGCTGTCAGTGAGATTGTATGGAGACACAGCTACAAAGAAGACAGATCCCTTACCCTCTCCCAGGTCAGTGGGAAGAGCAAGGGCAGTTCAGATGTGCCAACATGAAGGAACCACAAGAAGAGAAGAGGACCTGAAGGAAAAGACCACTGAGAGATGAAGGTATCAGGAAGTTGAGCATCCTAGAAGAAAGCAGGGCTGATCAGGAATGGGGGCATACAGGACTGTTCATGAAGGTAGACTTGGCTTCAGTGAGAGGATGAGGGCTGACCTCCAGGGTGAGTAAAAGTCTAGGAGTGAGGTGAATCTAACTAAAGTCAGTGTTCTTAGTTGTGTTGAATAAATAGGAATTTTGTGTATCTCAAATCTAGGGAGAGAAACCCAAGAGAGGTAGAAAGAAAGCTGAGGCTTGGTGGAGTGGGAATGGTGAAGGGAAGTAATGTCAGGGAAGGTATGAAAGTCCCGCCCTCTTCAACAGAAATAAGCTAGAAGCAAGGCTACAAGATCATCAGAGTAAGGAAGAACTCTGTAAGTAAGATATGAGGAAGGAGGAACATGGTCATCATGGTCGTTGGCTGAGCTGGCCTTTTCAGATGATGCCAGAGGGAGATGCCATATCCTATGGCAGGCAGGACTAAAGATGGGAAAGCTGTTCTCTATCTGTGAGAACTCAGGGACTGCTGGGTTGAAGAAATACACAAACAAGAGTTGCAGCCTGATTTATGAGAAGTCCATACTTACTAGGGAATTAATTAGTTGGGGAGAAATTATAGCCATATGCTGCATCAGGACATTTTGGTCAAGGTCAAGTGTGTATACAACCAGAATCCCATGATGCTGCTTCCTTTAGTGGCGTAATGGTCATTTTAATTTGAGCAAGTGCATCATGCAGTGTTCCATAAATTATTATTTCAAGTAATGCCATGATTCTGACCTTAGTGTGACTGAATTATCTTAATTTACTAACTGATTAAGTTGCCTCATTCTGAAAGATCTAAGAAATACAACTTGGCCTCCAAGAGATTTGAAGAAATGGGGGCTGGGGATGTAGCTCCATCTGTAGGGTGCTTGCTTCCCATACAGAAAGTCCTGGGATCGATTCTTAGCTCCTCTTACATGGAGTGTGATGGTGCACACCCAGCACTTGAGAGGTAGAGGCCAGAGAGTCAGAGATTCAAGGGCATCTACAGCTATATAGGGTGTAGGACAGACTAAGCTATATGAGACCCTGTATCAAATGCAGAAGGAAAGAACAAAATTAAAATAAAATGGAGATGATCTTTTCAACTTTGCTGTTAATTTTGCTGTTTGTCAAGAGAAACTTAATCTAAACAAGAATTGGGATGATATGTGCTTAAGCATATGAACCAAACCTTCCACATCCCAGATAATACAATGCACCAGCTAAAGATCTTTGCATTTTACCTTCACAGTCTTGGATACTTGGGAGAAGGTTTTCTGTACACATGAATATATCATCTATACCATGTTTTCCTATTCAGAATGAAAAGTTGAACAAAGTCGTAAAACATAGAGATGCTTTGGAGGAGAAGTAGCCCAGATGACAAGCTTCTTATAATTATTTTATTTCACTAAGGAAAAACTTCCCTTAGCAACAAAATAGAAAGCATCCCAATTTTATGTAATCCTCATATTTTACTGCAGTCTACAGAAACACTGATCAGTTTCTAAAAACTTCTTTGCTAAGGCGATACTCCAAACACAAGCTAGTAATATGGACCATATGGTTTGGCCCCTGCCATCTGAACTCTAATTTTCTGGGTTTGAAACACTATCAGGTATTTCTGAGGCAGAAACTGGATGTGATTAGCTTGCTGCACTCTTCTTGGTTGCAATTAGAATGAGATCAGATAAGCAGTCTTCTGGATGACAGAAGGGAGATTTGCATATTAGAGTCCCCAGAGCCAAGACAGCCTTGTAGACAAATAGAGGGGGCATCACCTGCCCCCTAGACTTCTTTGAAAACAGTAACCCCACTTTTTCACATACAGCAAGTGCTCAATTAATGTTCAATGACAGAATCAGTGAGCTCCTAGCTACAGGCCATCTTTCTTTACTATTCTAATGCTTTTTTTAATGGGCTGTGCAATGGAAATTATTTATTAAATTGCCCAAATGTTTCCTGACTTAATGATCTGTATTTGTAGGGAGGAAGGAGACAGTCCCCAGGTCTGCTTCCTTCAAGTAGATGTGAGGTAGAGTTTAAGACATAGATACAGTTTTCCTCTTGGAGGAAAGTGTTAGTTCCATGATTTTCTGAATCCTGGTCCTTGAACACATGAGCTGTGGGAACCAGCTTGGAACAGGAAAATATATCTTTGTATTATTCAGCATAAGCAAGTGGGTAGGCTATATGTTTCGATTTTATGTTTAGGTCAGGGGTATAGGAACTCTCTCTTCTCACCTTCTATCCTTCCACCCTTCAAATTCCCTAACCAGCTGCTTACAAAAGTTCCAAGGCAAATATGGGCTTGGAGTTTGCACTAGAACTCACAGCTCTCTCTCAGACCAGTGTTGATAAGATTGCATAGCTGATTGCTCCCTGCACAGTGGGCACCTAGTGCCCTGGTGTCTAAATTTGGCATTTAGACAAACTGATGAGTATTTTCTAAACGTATATGCCATGTGTCCATATGAGGATGAGACAGTGACCACGTGTACAGAGGTAGCAATGCCAGACCTCAACAAGAATGACATTTCCCAGCCAGCATAACTGAAATACAGAGGGGAAGCCTCTAAACCAAGGCTTACCTCACCCATGACCCCATCTATGGTGATAAGAACTGCCATTATTCACATTGCTGTAGAATACAAGGGTCCTTGAGAAGTACTGTTTTGGATAAATGAGACTTCCATTCTAAATGCTGAAGATCTTTGTGAATAACTGTCTTCTCTGGCTGCCTAAATTGACCTTTCAGGAACTGGACCTGGTGGGATGAGTCCTAGGTCTTGGGTCCCTTCACAAATAGCCTGTATCAGATATTCCATCATAGTGGCAGATACACACACACACACACACACACACACACACACACACACATACACACACATACACACATACACACACACACACACACACACACACACACACACACACACACACACATATATATATATATATATATATATATATATATATATATATATATATATATATATATCCTCTGGAATGAGCATGGATTAGACGACACAGGAGACTGACTCTGCCAAGCTTCAGGAGGCAAAGAGAGTGGACATGCTTGAGCCTAGCTCCATGGTCCTTTCTCCCCTTGTCTCTTTCACACAGGGTCTTTGTTACTGCTTCTGCTCGTCAGTTTCCACAGTCATCCTGACAACCTAGAACTACTTGAGACTATTGTTATGACTAAAAATTACGTAGACCATGTTGCCCTGTGGGCATGTCTGGGAGTAGAATTGCCTTGATGATTAATTGCCATAGGAAGACTTAGACATTGTGGGTGGCACCATTTCCTAGGCTGGATCCTGAAGAGTATAAGAGAAGAGAAAGCTAGCTGAGAGCAAGTGCATGACCAAGGGTCTGTGCATTTATACTCACTGCTCTTGACTGTGGACGCGATGCTTTAAGTCCCAGCCTTCAATGCCGTGTAACAATTGACTGTAACCTAGAGCTATAAGTCAATAACATTTTTCCCCAAGTTTCTTCGGTCAGGATGTTTTATTATAGTCACAGAATGAAGCTAAACATAGCTTTGTACAGACTTTGCAGTGGGGGAATTGATTTGGAATTTAAGTTAAAGTTATTCCCTTAATGCAGTGGTTCTCAACCTTCCTAATGCTGTGACCCTTTAATACATTTCCTCATGTTGTGGTGACCCCCAACCATAAAATTATTTTTGTTGCTACTTCATAACTGTAATTTTGTGACTGTCATGAATCTAAATGTAAATATCTGATATGCAGATGGTCTTAGGTGACCCCTGTGAAAGATGATTTGACCCCCAAATGGGTCGCGACCCACATGTTGAGAACCGCCATCCTGCAGACTCTACTGCCTTCCAGTAGTACTGACTGTAGGGAAAGCTCTTAACACACGGAGAACATTCCAGACCCAAACTATAGTGAGGTGCAATTAGCAAATGAGAGCGGTCTATGTTTCCTTCTAGGATTTTATAGATGTGGATTAGCGTTTAAGACTTGGATTCATGTCGAATGGACCTTTGTGTCTGATATACAGTAAGGATGCAGATGCATCCTCCTCCAGGAGGCTGCCCAGCTTTTCCAGTTCTGTTGAAGATAAATACTGTACTTTCCACTCATTGGCACTCTTGTTTCAGTTTGCCTCATGTATGTGGGCTTCTTTCTGAATTTGCAGGTCTGTTCTATGAGTTTGTGTTTCTGTGTTTGCAGCTGAATTGCCATAGATATGTGACATGACCTGAAGCCAGGAGTGCGTCCTTTACCCTCGTTCTTTCTCTTCCTCAAGGATGTTTGAGCTGTTTGGGATCTTTTATCATCCCATGTAAATTTCAGAACTTTTTTCTATTTCTGTGAAAACTGTGTTTATTCTTTTATTTTATGTGTATACATATCTATATATACATGCGTGTGAATACATGTATGTGGGGACAAATAAACATGTGAACATGTTCATGTGGAGGCCAGAGGTCAAGGTTGGGTTTCTCAATCACTTTCCACCTTATCTTCTGAATCAGGGTCTCTCACTGAACCCAGAGCTCACTGGTTCAGGTAGACCTTCTGGCTAGCCAGTCCCAAGGGTTGCTCTACCTTGATCTCCCAGGAGCTGGGATCACAGGTATATGTGACTGTGCTCAGGATTTTTAGTGGGTTCTAAGGCTCCACACAAAGTCCTCAGGCTTGTCCAGCAAGCACTTTCCCAACTGAGCCATCTTCCCAGCCCTTTATTGAAATTTTTATATTATTTCATTTTGTGACAAGACCTCATTATGTAGAATAGGCTGGACTTGAACTTGCTAGAAGCCTAGGCTAGCCTCTTAGACTGGGTTTCCTCCTTCTAGGCTTCTCAAGTGTTGGTACATATGGACATGGGCCACCCTCCTGGCTGTCACTGGGTAGGAAGGGGTTGAGTCTGTGGATACTATGCACGTTGTCATGATGTTGACTCTTCAGATCTGTGAACTCCGACTACCTTTCAATTTTCAGTTTCCTGTAGACTCTTTGCCCAGTGTTAAAGGTTCCAGCACATACTTCTTGGCTACACTTATTCCTACAGATTTTGTTTCTTTTAAATAACTGCAAACTTGTTTTCTTAATTTTTTGTCTCTGATCATTTAAATTTAACATAGAGGAATACATTTGATTATTGTGTTTTGTCTTTGTGTCATGCAACTTCACTGATGCAGTCAGAGTTGTAAGGGCTTTTAAATGGAATCTTGCTTTGCCATAGGGTTGAAAAAAGAGATGTGTTTTTATTGACTTTTGGTTCTTGTGGAATAATACTTTTAGAAATCACAGAATTTCTTGTCTCAGTTCCTACTAACAGAGGATTAAACAGTTCATGCTAACAGTAGGATTAAAGTTTTAATTTTATATGTTCCCTGGTGCCTGGAACATAATAAATTATTCAGTGTCCAACAGTTAATAACATTTAATATGATTACTTCCTAAATTTTTGTCAGTAGCATCTTTGACCGGAGACAGTGAGTCCTACTTACTGGCTCCTTCTAGATGTTTCCTAGCATTCACAGAGCAAATGAACAAACCAAAACACTCCCTTAGGGGTAGAAACATCTTGAGCTGAACCCCAAACCAAAACATTGACTTATTTTGGAAAATTTCTCTTAAAAAAATGATCAGGCCATTCTTCGGTGGTTGGAGTATGATTTGGTTTCAATTATGTCAGTACAAAATAAAGTTGGAAAATAAATAACAGAGGTATCCTGCCATTTGGAAACAGAGGACTGAAAGCACTCTGAGAGAGGTTTATAGACATGAGACTGTTTTCCAGGCAGATCCCCTGGAGATTAGGGTTCTCTAACTGTCCCAGTGTGAAAGCCCAGCAGTGTAGGGTGTTCCCCTAGTCAAACCTTGGGTCAGCAGTGATCACAGAGGGAATGGAAGTCCCTGGTGGGAGGTTCACAGTAAACAATCCACCTAAGAAAATTTAAAAGTCAATAGCAATGCACAATTATTTGGCTGGCAGAGTTTGAAGAAGAAACTGCTCAGTGTGCCAGAAGGTGTCACATCAGCTAAGCTGTTTGTTATCTTCACAACTCAAAGAGGGGCCCCTTACACAATCTCACTTCATCTTTCACACGCTTGTCATCTGCCCATAGGAAGCAAGTTCTCACTGAACTGCCAAACTCAGCTTGCAGCTTCTGAGCACTTAGTAGGGATAAGACTCAGGGTGGTTATCTCTGATTCCACTTTCCAGTACATGGATGGGGAGGTAAGGACAGGTGACGTCTGGTAGCCTTTTAAGCTCTAGTGCTTCAATCAGTAGTTCATTCTGGACCTGTGAGAATGTGTAAAGGTGCCTACTGTCAAGCTGGTCAGCTAGAGCTCATACTGGGGTCCTACACTATGGAAGGAGAGAATTGACTGCTGAAAGTTATCCTCAAATCTCCTAATGTGTCATGCACACACACGCACACACACACACATTCACACACACACTTTAAATAAATTTAATAAATAATAACAATAAAAAAGTCCATTCTGGGAATCCTAAGCCTGGAATCAGCCACAATGAAATAAGTCACCATGGAAAGCTAAGGATAACTCTGAACGGGCTGAAGCATAGGAGACTTCCTCTGCCTCTCAGAGGAGCCAAGGCCATAATTTTGGAGGACTAGAAATCCCAATTGATCAATATCTGACAGAGTCCAGAGCAGGGTCTCTAGGAAGAGCAATTTACTTTGCCTTTGGTTCCCTTAGCCACCAGACCTTCAGGGAGGGCTAGTTTCTTTCAAGTGATGAGAATCATGAAAGTCTAGAGCTACAGTGTGGAAGGAAACCTCTTGTTTACAAATGCCGGGGGTAATAAGCATATTTTAGAGAGGAGCTTAGCTCTAGTTAGTGGAAAACCTCAGCCCTTGCTTCAGCAGTTTCTGGAGGCTCTCCCTTCTGAGGTTGAGTAGACAAGGAGACTCTGAACCATGATCATTACTGATGGATTGCTTACTTTAAAATCTCCCACGGGAATCTATCACCCCATCTCCTGGTTCCCAGATGATGAAGAAGAAATATGCTGTGCTTTGATAACTGTTTTTATGTATCAAAGCTCTTATTTACCACTTTGGAGGGGGGATGAGAATCTAAGAGCAGTGGTTTCTTTTCTTTCCCTTTTGCTGGAACTGTTAGGCTTGTTTACTCCATGGCAAGAATCTTATTGGAAGTATGAAACTGTAACTCTTTCACATACTGGCTTGCTGGACTCAGTTTCTGTGTTCGGAGGAAGGGGTGTGTGTTCCAAGGGCATGTCTCCCACCCCCATCCAAAGCTCAAGCCCAGTTTTGCTTTTGGAACCTCTTCAATACTACCAAGACATTCAGGCTAGTATCTGCTTTGTCAACTCCCTAAATGGTTCTAATTAGCTATGCAATTCACAGCTTTGCACTTGAGTATCTGGAAGAACTGTACACAAGCAAGTACAAAAATACTCCTAGGTCAGCACAGATCATAAAATCTCAGTACTCAGAGAAAGACCCTGTCCTGAAACTGTCCATTCACTCATTCATCTGTGAATCTATTCATCTACCCATCCCTCCATCTATCTATCCATCCATCCACCCACACACCCATTCATCCATTCATTCATCCATACAACCACCCATCCATCCATTCATCCATGCAACCACCCATCCATCCAACCATCTACCCATTCATCCATCCATCCATCTATCCATCCACCCAGCCAGCCATCTGTCCATCCATTCACTCACTCACCCATCTGGACATCCATTCATCCATCTGTTCATCAATCTACCCATCCATCCATCCATCCATAAGTCCATCCATCCATTCATTCATTCATCCATCCATCTACCAATCTACCATTCACCCATCCATCCATGTATCCACCTACCGATCCATCCATCCATTCATTCATCCATCCATCCATCCATCCACCTACCACCCACCCATCTGGACATTCATTCATCCATCTACCCATCAGTCTATCCATTGATCCATCCATCCATCCACCCATCCATCCATTCACCAATCCACCCATCCATTCTGTGAGAAACAATAACCTTCACTTCATAAAAAGAGCACTGGAGACTCTAAGAAGTGAAAGTAAAGCAGTTCAATTTACAACTTTGCCAGACCCAGCGTCTGCCTAGAATAACAGGCATATGACTTAGTCAGAGAACAAGCTGCATAAACCCTGACACAAAATAGCTTCCTCCTTTATTTTAGTAACAAGGAGGGGTCACTCTCACATGTCATCTGGGTTTCATCTTTACTGCTCTTGCTTAAAGTTGGCATTTTCTCAACAAAAACAGCACTTGGGGTTTGTCTCCATGTTCTACATACTCTTGACTTTAAAGCATTTCAGATCATGTGGGCAAGCTTGGCTATGAGTGACTGAACTCTAATTTGGATGGGGTATGGCATGTGTGTGTGTGCGGAGGTGGGGTGGTAAACTTAGCTAGTGGGCATTTGCAGGAGTCTCGTGTTTTCTGTTTATTTATAGCTGGATTTACACGAGCTGGAGGGACCTTTGAAAACGAGTCTTCAGGATTTATTTTTAACAATTCCATATGCCGGTCCATTTTATACCCAATCAGTCAGGGTTAATTCTTTCCTTAATGGAGTGACCTCTTAGCTCGATCTGAGCTCAGGTGATGGTCCATTAGAGGCTAGTACTGAGAGTTACCTACCACAATCTCTGTGTCTTTATTATATTGGGGTAGTTGGCAAAGACAGCCTCTGAGCTAAGCATGATTCTTATATCTTCAAATAGTTGAAAAAGATCAAAAGAATAATATTTTTTGACAAATGAAAATTCTGTGACTCAAGCTTCTGCTTCCCCAGAGCACTGTGACATCCATGGCTTGACAAATCCTCTGTGTCATGATGGTTGATTGAGTGGTTTCTGCAGGGGCTATGGTCTGAAGAGCCATTTGGAGAGGGTTAGCCTATTCTTCAATGTCTTTGACACAGGAGAAGCAACCTGAGCCATGTCCACAACTAAAATTCAGATAGTCTCAGCCTTATTCCCAGTCACTACACACACACACACACACACACACACACACACACACTTATTCACTGAGCACCAGCCATCTTGCCCATGTAGCCTTCTGCCCAAGGACCTTTACATATCCTATTCTATTGGTATACATCAGTTTTATCCCTTTACTTTGGTTGTTATATCAAATATAACTCTTCAGGAGAGACTTTACATCTCCCTATACTAAAAACAATTGTCTTTTTTATTAAAGAAAAAATTGAATTCTACCTTTTTAAAAATGTTGTTTGAGAAGAGAAATTCTGTAAGTTCTCAATTACATTTTTGTGATATTAATCAATATCCCCCTCAGTAGTCACTGAAGTCCTTAAAAGCAAAAGCAATGGCTGTTCATCCTGCCCTTACTTCCCAAGGACCCAGAATGTGGGCAGCTTATAGTGGTCAGAATCACCTTGTAGAAGAATGAACCTTCCTCTGTCTCAGCACTGGAGTGAGTGGGGTCCACTCACAGAATCATTCACAGAATATTGTGTGATACCCCTTGGTGAGATGTTACAGCTGCCCTTTCACCTATGGGAGACACGTCAACACCCTCAGATATGGCTGAACTTTGTGTGTACTGTTTACCTCATCCAGATAGAACTATGGTACAATTTAGTTAATGATGCAGCGCAGTGTGCAATCAACAATCAGTAATAAAATAGAGCAATTATTACTACATAATGAAGGTCATGTGAATATATAGTATCTATCTCTCTTTAATTATTTTAATTCTCCAATGCCCTATATGTTTTAAGATTTGTTTTCATTATTTTTGATTATGTGTATGTGTGAGAGGGGGGTATATACACTTGAGTGTAGGTACATACAGAGGTCAGGAACCAGATGTTCCTGGAGCTGAACTTACAGGAGGTTGTAAAGCATGTGATATGGGTGATAGGAATCAAACATGGGTCTTCTGGAAAAGCAGTAGGTGCTTTTAGCCACTGAGTATCTCGCCAGCCTCAGTCCCTTGTATTTTAAGCTACAGTGAATCAGGAGTAATTGAAATCACAAGGGCAGGCATGGCGATACAGCAGATGCATGAGATCTCATCTTACTGGTGGAGATGTTGAGGATGTGTCCTTGAGTTTGGCAGACAGCTAGAAAGCAGTTCAGTCTTGCTCCTGGGCTCTCAGGCATGTGCCTATTTTACAGATAAGGAATATGTATAATGCATCACAGTTTAATTCAATCCCCACTGGGAGAGAGAATTGCCATGGAGAACATTTTATTCTATACACAAAACCATTTCCCTGGTGTGTTTTATCAACATAATCATGGTCACATTGTCATCATTAAGGCATGAAAGATGCACGTGCCATCAAGAGCCTCTCCTCCCTCCTCAGTCATCTGAGAAGTAGATGGCAAGTGGGCTTCTAAGCTGTGTTTGCTCTGTTTTTAATCATCTTTCCTTTCTGGGAGAACTGCAAGATGCTGGAGAGTGGTAGAGACTATCACAGAGACTCTGGTTCTTCAAATTGTTAAATCAGAAGTTGACATGACACCCAGGTCCCAGTGCCTTGAGCTGGACTTAGGTGCTCAGAGATTTTATGAACATTTCTCCAAATCATACAATATACAGAGGAAGGAAGACCATCACTCTGTTAACATCTAAACAAAGGCCAACACTCCTGTTGTTTCATATCCATAGTATCTCTACAACCCTTCTTGGATTCCAAAATCACAGTACTATGAGAGAGGACCTACAAAGATATACCGCAGTGAGAGATCACAGATTGAATCAAACTCATACCAGGAGCAAGAAGCAGCCACCTATTTTTGATGCCAAAATTCCAACATCATTAAGATTTCCTCTCTTTGGGGCTGGAGAGATGGCTCTCTAGATAAGAACTCTTGCTGCACAAGACTGAGGCCCTAAGTTCAAATCCGCAGCACCCATGTAAAAGCTGAGATAACCACATACACCTATAATCCCAATGCTGGGGGGAAGTGGAGACAGAAGGAATGCTAGGGATTAGTGGCTGCCAGCCTACCTCTAGGTTCAGTTGGAGACCCTGTTTCAAAGGAATGATTCAAAGAGTGATAGAGAAGGATGCCCAAAATCCTCCTCTGGCCTATGTATACATGTACACAGACACATGCCTTGCACATATACAGGAATATACCATACAAATGCCACACATGTACACACATACCACACATGCACATACACACAAACACACAAACACTATACAAACTTACACATACCACATAAATATACACACACATAAACACACAACACATACACACACACATTCTCAGAAGTAGCCCAACTGTGTACACATGACCCCCCCGCCCACCAACCACTAGTTACCTTCTCTTCAAAGGACCAGGAAAGAGCAGGACAACCTACAGTAGTCATGGCATCTTGGCCATGAATGTCTGTATTAATTTCATAGTTTTCCCAGAATCCATGAATCTCCACCTAGAGTTCCCTCATAGCCTTGTATGGATATCTTCCCCATCCTCCCACTAGTCCTTCTCTCATCACATATAAATATTTGTTTTCATGCCACAGCCCTTTTCAGATACAGGCCAAATTCCATCCAGTCTGCTAATTGAAAGCATCATTTATATATTTCTACTTAGTCTCCCTTTTAGAAGGTCTGCAGACCAAGAGTTGTCCCCATCCAGCCAGATCACACTCTTCATTGCCCTGAAGCTATCCCCCTCCCCAGTGAAAATTTTCTCTCCTGAAGGGAGGAGGGAACGTCATGAGAATCAGAAAGTAAATACAACATGCAAGGCTCAGAAGGCTCCTGAAAATAATGAAATTTGCAAAGACCCTTTCTCATGGTTACATAAGAAATAACAATTACTAGAGAGTGTAGATTCCACCCCCAGCCCCTGCCTCCCAGGAAGATCAACCAAACTACAGGCAAATTGTTCAGGGATTTCCAGTGATAGAGCTTTTATAGTTGTCTCCCATGCTGGGGTGAGCTTTTTGATGATGCAGCTGCCTTTGTGTCAGACATATTTCTGTCAGTAACCTCTCACCTACACTTTTACAGGTAACCCTAATAAACTCCCTGGTTCACTAAGCTAGATTTGTGTGGAGTGATTTCCTTGGTCTGTTATCAGTTCCTGTCTGTAGTAAGTAGATATTTGTTCATATCTCCCCAGGACAAGTCACACATTTACCCATTCTGAAGATATTCCATAAAGACTCCACAGTCTTCTAGAATCCTCTTGGCCTAAGCTAACTATATTATTCCTCAGTCCTTGATACATCTGGTCACAGCATTGCACATGCAGCTCACACGTGTATGTGCATCAGGTGGGTGAGAAAGAATAGAAACTATGTAATGCACTTCTAGCACTACCCTACCACCTTACCTTCTGTGTCTCTGTTCCTAGCTAAATGTGACAACATGTTAGCATTTCTTTGAGCTCCTCACAGCAAGGAAAAGGCGATTTTATACATCCTTCCTGGGAAGAAGCACCAGTGTGGGTACTTTTCACCACAGGAGAGGCCAGTCTTCAACACCAATGGGCCATGTGACTGCAGTACTTTCAAGTATGTACTTCTATGCTCTCTGCAAAGAAGAACAGACACAGGCTGCTGCACACTTTTTTAATCTGTTTATGCTCTAACATGGGAAACAGATGTGCATGTAAAGAGAAGGGGTGTGTTTCCACAAAGCCAAAAGTATGTGAGAAATGTGTAAAACAGTCACCAGAAGGCTCTTGAAACCAACCCCGACCCAGGCACTCCCCCACAGCACACTTCCAACACCTTCCAGAGGCCTCAGAAGCTGGGCTAATGTCTTACCTTCTGGTAGGATGACATTAGGGATCCTGAGTATGCTGATACCATTCTTCCCTGGCAGAGATTTTTATGACCTTTAGAGGTATCAGTTTCCCTTTGAGCAGAGGACTTGAGATGCCAGGCCAGGGCAGGCATGATTCCATAGAACTTGAACATTATGCACAAATAAAGTTCTGAATCTCTGCTTGGAGACAGGAAAAGGGTCATTTAAACAGTTTAAATATTATTAACTTGTATTTTGTTCCCTTTGAAGACTGGGGAAAAAATCCTGAAGCTAAGATGGTATCTCCAGCCGACTGGTTAGATTTATTGACATTTTCCACCATGTTAGAAATACATGTTAGAAATACATCTACAGATGCCTCGTGGTATAATTAGGTAGGCTTATGGCGCCAAGCAAACTGAGATGCAGAAACACATGGAATGAGTAAGATGGTATTTCCAGCACTCAAGGCATTCTCTGAAATGATTGAAGGGTACTTCCTTTGCACAGTGATTTTGGACTTAAGGCTCCAATTCAGGGGTTCTTACTCTAAATTATAGTAAAGGCTAAAAGGCTCTATATGACAAACTATAGTAGATCATCAAAATTCTTGAATCAGACCTCAAAATCTAGTTCACTAATGTGCCTCAATCCAAAGGCAATTTGGACTTGGAAATTTCTTTGTGATACAAACCTTGTGGCTCTAAAGACATCTGGCTAATGGGCTCTGTTATTTCCACTCCCAGAGCAGGCCAGAACACAGATTGCAAAGACTGTAGATTGCCTACTCTAGTGAGTCTGACCAGAGCATAGAGTGCAAAGGTCGCAGGTTACCCAGTGAGTCTGACTGCTCAGAGGGTTGCTCGTGGGCCCAGAGGGGAACCGAGACCTTGAGGAAATCACACGTTACCCAGTGAGTCTGACTGCTCAGAGGGTTGCTCGTGGGCCCAGAGGGGAACCGAGACCTTGAGGAAATCACACGTTACCCAGTGAGTCTGACTGCTCAGAGGGTTGCTCGTGGACCCAGAGGGGAACCGAGACCTTGAAGAAAGCTGAAATCACACTTTCTTGTTGTCTTGTTGTCAAGGAAACAAGCTGAGAGGGAGGACCGTACCTTGAGGCATGCTTTGCTTCTCGTGAGGTGGGCTCAGACCAGACAGGTGGTATATCCCAGACAAACACAGATGCTGCATGGTCACCGGAGCTGGGAACTGGGCAGGTCCATGTCCAGCACCTAGTATCATATATACAAGTTCTTTGTGTTTTACTATTATATACAAACTTTCCTCGGTCTCCTCATTGTGTCAGTGTGGGAGGGAGGGCTCAGTGCCACCCTAAAGTCAGTATGAAGACAGTTCCTGATTCAAAGCGAACTCTTCTCTTCTGAAGGGTGATGTAATGAAGGATATTTAGAAAACAGCCCAGCATTTCGGAACCCAATATTGTTTTTTCTTTTCAATGAAAGAGGACCCAATCCCTTTGGGCAAGTTCGGGAAACATAATATGAATTGGATGATTTCCTTTAGATGTGTAGCTCAGTGTATTCATCACAGACTAAAGGAAGATCAATGCAATAAACCCTTCATCCACTAGGGTGTCTGCAAAATGGTGCCTTCCTGAGGGAATCTGTTTCCAATGGTGTCGGAAGGGGAAGAAATAGCCAGTTACACACGCGCCACCATCCCACTGGCAGATTTTATGTTGCCAGAAGCTTCATTCCATAAGATGTATATTTTCACATTTTCTCTTTAAGTCTCGTGTGTGTGTGTGTGTGTGTGTGTGTGTACATGCACATATGTGTAAAATCAATAGACTATGATCTGTCTTATGTAGTTCATGCTCAACTACTTGTTGAGTACTGGTCTGAGAATCTCAAAAGTGAGACCTTGAAAACTTCACAGTATTAAAAAAAATCAGAAATGTGAAATATGGATACTGTAACTAGCTTTAACTGTTTAATTGACTCAGCTTTGAGTCCCCTGAGAAGGTGAGAAGGGAGTCTTAATTGAGAAATTACTTCCTCCCAAATAGATCTGTGAATGTGCCTATGGGTTTGTGTTGATTGCTATCTGATATAGGAAGGCCCAGCCCACTGTGGGTGGTACTGTTCCCTAGGAAAGTGGCAAGTCTGTAGAGCATTAAAATTAGTAATTGGTTGGAGAGATATCAGCCCTTGTGAGTAATGCCATTTCTGGACTGATGGTCCTGGGCTCTATAAGAAAGGCTGAGCAAGCCATGGAAAGCAAACCAGTAAGCAGCACTCCTCCATTGCCTCCGCCTCAGCTCCTGCCCACAGGTGTCTACCTTGTTTGAATTCCTGTTCTGACTTCCCTCAGTGATGAACTGTGATATGGAAGTGGAAGCAGAATAAACCCTTTCCTTCCCAACTTACTTTTTGGTCACGATGTTTCATTACAGATGTAGTAACCCTAACTAGGGCTGTAACTCTCTGAGTGAGCTAGCAAGCAGATCCTTCTCTTGTTTCTGCTGTACTTTCTTGGATATGAGTGAATTGCCTGATTGGAGATAATGCTTCCTGGAAAAACAAGCAGTACTGCCTTCAGGTTCCTGTCCTAACTTCCCTCTATGATAAACTGAGCTCTGGGAGTATAAGATGAATAAATCCTCTCCTCCTGTAAGCTCATTTGGTTATAGTATTCGTCACAGCAATTTAATGAAACTAAAACAAGAAAAAGAAGAGTGGTTTCGGTGCAACACGGGGCTTGCACCCTTGATCGACTGTCTGCGACAGGCCGTTGTGTTCCACAGTTTGACTGTCTGCGACAGGCCATTGTGTTCCACGGTTGTATTGGGGAAGGCTGCCTTGTAGATCTTCATCTAATAAAGATGTAAATACATTCCACTCAACAGGAAAAAAAGACACCCAAAGATTATGTAGCATGGCCCTCTAGAGTTTTGATGTTACTCACCTTACCTAGCCATTTATCCCTAACACCCCTCCATAGTTGTCAATAAACACTCAGCTCCTCAAATTCTCTGTGAACATCCTAGTTGACTCCTCCATAATCAATGAGCTGCCCTTTGGTGCCTAGTTCCTACTTGCATGAGAGTTTTGTTTTATAACCTTTTGAAGAATAGATAATTTCACTAGAAAATAAGATCTGAGGTCCAAGAATTGTCTCTTAGATTTTCTACACAAATCCCTGAATAGTGTTCAGTTCCCTCCCACTGGAGGTCTTATAAAGATTCAATAACTTCCAAGCATTTCAAGGGAAAAAATGTATAACTTTCTCTGCAGGGCAGTGTGGTCCAGGTGGTGACCAGATTCCAGGGGAGAGGAAGTAAATGAAGCTCCCTGTGTTATCATTTTTCTTGTGGCCTGGACCAAATACTCAGCATGAACCATTATTAGGGAGGAAAGATCTATTGTGGGTCCTGGTTCAAGGCTCCAGTTTGTGATGCTAAGGGGAGTTGGAGGGGCTGAGCATGCTGCATGTGCAGCCAGAAGAGAGATGGGTGCCATTTCTTTGTTGGTTTTCTCTTTGTACCTTTCATTCTGGGACTCACCCCCACGGGCTACCCACATTCCCCCATAGACACACTTAAAGATGAGTCTTTTAGGTGATTCTAAATCCAGTCAAGCTGGTGATGAAAATTATCCACTACACCACCTCATTTAGACTTCTGATAACATAATCTAGAATCTCAGAACCCAAAGTCCATCTCCTGATCTTAGTAACAGCTACCACTCAGGAGTCATGTAATTATGTGCTTCTGCCTTTCAACGTTCTCCAAGCATATCCACCTACCTACAATGCCTGGAGCACTCTGAAGAGACTGTGGAGTCTATGTAGCTAGGACTATAACAAAACCCTGGTCCTGTTCTCTGGAAAGATGAATTCTAATGGAAACTAATGAGTGTCCCCATTTGCAATGCAAGTCCCACAGCAAGTGCACAGTGAGCAGCAATGGATTGATCCTCATGGAGGAAGATGGGAGGCTGAATTCTAGAGTCCTCCAAACTTGATTCTAGGTGTGACACATGGCACACCTCAGACCAATTCTCAAAAGAGAATGTCTGGAAATGGGATCTATGTATCTGGTATTTCAAAAACCCTATGACCTTTTTGGAGCCAGGTCATATTTGGAGAGCAGGGTTCTGGGAAGCACTTCTCCTTCATTGTTCATGCAAGAGGACTCTGGAGGCCTATGAAAAGGCACACCAGAATTCAGTGGTTGTGAGAGTACCTGAGAGACTATGTCTTAACATGTTCCCAGGAGATGCCAGCATATCTCACTACACAGTAGACCCTTTTCTCCAGAATTTGTTGAGGTTTCTCTACTGGCCTGATTCAATCCTTAATGGACACTGCCCTTTAGGACATGTTCTCAGCGTGGAACTATCCTACCGTGCTGATGACCCTGTAGAAGCACCTCCTGACTACCGCAAGGTCCCGCAGGGTCCATCTCAAGCTTGTCCCTGGAGTATGGGAGTGTTAACACATTGAGATGGCTTTATTGAGAAAGCCTTTCCCCAGGCAGCTAGCAATATCAATTCCACAATGCCCTAGCTGGGCTGGAAATGTGGACAACTCTTACTTGTGACCTTTGGTTAGACTAAGTGATGATTTTCAAGGTTGCAAGTGGTCACTGGTTTCATTAAAATGTCAGCTTAGAAGACCTATAGGGGTGCTAGCAGAGAAATCCATGACTTAGCCTAAGAGGTTTTTTTTTTTTAAATAATTTTATTTATTGATATGTATTTTACTGCTCCAACATCCATCAGCAAATGAGACAGGAACACCCTTTTCACATCTTAGACAGATCCAGGTAAAAACAATTCTGAAAATCCCACCTACCAGGACTCCTGTGGTTGGTGTTTCAACTGTTGATACTGGGATAGCATGTCACCTGATTCCTCAACACAGGATGTAGATCCCACTCAAGCAGTGGGACCAGAAGGACAACTGTTCCTCTATCTTTGATGTTCTTCTCAAAAATGATGCCACCATATGCACTGTTCTATTTAAATAGCAGATGTGGAAAACTCACCAAGGAAAAGAATGCAGGGGCAGATTCCATTGCCAAACAGGTTTGTGGGGAGCAATTAATTACTCCTGTGCCTTCCTATGCATTGCAATCTTCTTGGCACCAATGACTTCAATCACAGGAAGCAGTGGTCAGGGAGCAGTGCATGCTCTTTCTCCCCCCTTCTCAGATAGAATGGACCCCTGAAGTAGGTGTATCCAATTCTGCTTTCTTGCCATACTCTTAGGTTCTGTAATGCTCTCATCAGTTGCATAACAGCATGTGGACCATAGCAGACAGGTTTACATACAGAAAGAAGGGAGGCAACTTCTGATCTTTATCTCACATCAGAGGCTCATGTAAGAAGATGGAGCCTTTGTGTTCTTTAATAGGAAGAATCTGGACACAGTACAAGGTGTGGATTAGCTTTCACACACTACAAAGAACTTCTCTGCCCAGTTCAAGTTTGTGGATTTGATTAGGAAATCCAGCTAGTGTAACAGATTTAAGAGCTGTGTTAAATCTTAAATCTCTCTCTATGTCTTTTAATGGAGGGATTTGGAGCAAGTATCTCAATCCACCTCAAATTCTAGTTCTTCCTATGGTAAGACACACCAGAGCCATCATTTCAGGTCGGGCTGGAGGTTGATCCAGGGGTTCTTGTGTTGAAATGTGTTTGTTCTACCAAAGTATGTAGTCCTTGTGATTGCTTAAATATGTTTTATTAGTCCAGTTGCTGAGGGAAAGCTATTACTCCCCAGTGGCACCGTTCACTGCATGTTTTAAATGCAATGTACATGCTCACTTTGTGGTCACTAAGATCATTTAAGATACCATACCAGCAACTCACAAAATAAGAACACCCTCAGAGAGAGTATAAGGTATACCAGCCATTATCAGATAACTATTCACTTTATACTATAAGAACTGAATGGGGAAAATATCACAAGATCCCACCCCTAGATGAAGCTCTATAGGCAGTTAATAGTTACTGACAGGAGAGTTAAGTCTTCTCCAGGGATGCGCTCCCTGATGGGTTATCCAATCCCACACAATAATCCCTAAACACACGTATAAGACTAAACGGACACAGCAAGGTAAATGTGTGTGTGTGAGTGTGTATGTATGGGTATATGAGTGTGTATGTGTGTGTATGAGAATGTGTATGTATGTAAGAGAATATATTTGTGTGAGTGTGTATATGTGTGTATGTAAAAGGATAACTAATGAAGTTATGAATTTGAGAATGGATGGAGGAGATAAAGACAGAAGGATTTTTAAGATGGGTAGAAATTATGTAAATATAGTAACCATGTATGAAATTCTCAAAAAAAATTTATTTCAAAATTTTCACAACCATTCATGTGGACAAGGCTATTTTTATTTTGTAGATAGATACCTTAAAATGTATATCTATTTCATTATTTTAAATTATCACTGAAAAGGGCTGGAGAGACAGTTAAGAGAACTAGTTATTCTTGTAAAATACCTGGGTTCAGTTCTCAGTATCTACACAGCGGCTCACACCTCCATCTTTAGGGGTCCAATGGCCTCTTCTGACTTCTGCAGGTACTGTACATGCATATAGTCAAATGTAGTTGCAGGTAAAATGCTCATACACATAAAACAAAAAAATCTAAATTATTATTTAGCAAGGAAATCATGAAATCACACACAACAGAACTCCACACCAAACTCTTGACTTCCAGCCACTTGCTGTGTCTAAAGTGAAGGCTGGACCTCAGGAATGCCCAAGGGTGGGGCAGGAATGAGCTATTGAATTTGGATGCAAATTAAAGATAATTAAGTTTATATATAGTTAATGAGTATGCGTGTTACTGTACCCATGGGACATCTGTTACTATACTTACGGTATACATTACCAGGAAATTAATTCTTCTAAAAACTGAATGGTTTGCTTTTGAGATTTAAGATCTACTTGTCCCAGAGCCATAGCATCAAATGTTAAAACGATCTCAAAGTGCCATGTGATTTCCTACAGGGCCACAAAGACAAGTCACACACATTTGGCTACCTGTAGCTCATCAAGGTGGAGAAAATGTGGGGCTGAGGTCTCAGAGAGGTGCAGTCTGCTTGTGTGATAGGAGAGAATGAAAGCAGCCCATTTATAACTATGGTGGCTAATACCAAATGTCAACTCATAGGATCTAGATTTACCTCGGAGACAAAGTCCTGGGCGTGACTATAAGGGGATTTCTGGATTTACCTAAGGTTTGTTGAACTTTAAGTGAAAATGCTAAGCTGTAATAATTCTGTGTATTAGTTTTAAAAATAAACAGCCACCTTTTGCCCAGAATAAGCCAGGATATACAGACTGATAAATAATTTAAACAAATAAAATATTACCATCACTTATGATCGTAACACAGGAACACACAGATGCATTGAAACTATAGAAGGAAAACCAGGCCTGTGAACTTACCAAACATACAATGTGTCCAAATTATTATCTGACTTTTTTTTCACAATTCATCTATCCCAGGATCCTTTCTGAATTAACTGTGCATATAGGACTTGTCACACAGAGGCATGGACACTCAGGCCTGGATGCAGGCATTGGGTCTCGTTCCTTCTGATGACTAAAGATTCTTCCTTAAGAGTCTCAAGAAAAAGAAGGGCTCCAGAAGTTAGGATCGAACTGCCTTCAATGGAAAGTCATGTTCCTTTTGGAATAAAGCCAGAATGAAAGAAGCTTGTGTCCAGCTTTACTGTCATGTCACCTGGGACTCTGAACGACAGGCTTTACCATAGTGTAGCTATGAGAGATTTAGTTGGATTCTTCTTGTTTTGTTTGTTTGTTTGTTTTTAAGATCAGTATGCACTTCCCATTTCTTTCCATTTCAATTCAATTTCACAGACTCAATTTCCAAATGGAGTCCCTGTGAGATGGGAGGAGAGGGCTGAGTTTTTGGGGAGTTTATACACATTCTAATCAGTTATATATGTTTCCTGTAGAGGAGGAGATTTAAAAGTGCATGTTGTACAGTGTTATGAAAGTTTCCCCAGGGGCTGGGTCCACTGTGTTTAGAAGCCACTTCCTGGTCTAGATGCCATTGGGAAGAGTCTAGAAGAAACATGTTCTAAAGCAGACAATGGGAATCCCTGTTACTGTTTGCTCTTTAACTCCATTGAAAGGAAGAACTTAACCATGGTGAAACAAAAAAAGGTATATTCATGTGTGTATGTGTATATTCATATGTATGCATGTGTGTATATATACATACAAACCAATATACATATATATTTATATACATATACACACATGCATACACACATATATATTTGTGTGTATACATATAAAAAATATATACGCATATATATATGTATATACATATACAAGTAAATGTACATATATACATATGCAAGGCAGATTCTGAAAGTCTCTATGCCCTTCCGTAACTTCTTTTCCTCTTGGGACATCTGGCATCACAATGGACCTGAACACACTCACCAGGTCTCATTACCTTCTTTTCTCTTGTGCCTGTCCCCTGCTTCCGTCTGTTAGTCCTTCAACCACCTTTTGTCCTACTGTCTTGTTTGCTTGCTTGCTTTCCTGTGTCCTTGAGTTGATGAGTTACAGGAAGAGCATTTCTCAGAGTCTTCGGGTGCCCTGGCTCAGACCTTCCTCCTTCAGTGCTTCTCAGAGAGTCCCAGGGATTGCCTCTGATCAGCTTTAACAGTACAGGCCATAATCACAGGTTCCCAGTGATCTGAATGGAATTATCAGAACTTTAAAAGAAAGAGATGAAATTTGGCTTTTTATAGTTGTGAAATTGACTGTGAACCTGTGGTTGCTGTTAGGAAGTTGTTTATCCTTGCTAGAAGCTGTCACTTTTCCAATCACTAGCTGTATGGTTCATTTGGTCTTCAATAGTGGGTACTCTTCTCTTTCTGTTAAATGCATTTTATTTATTTTGTGTCAGCATATGTATGTGTGCATGTGTGTGGAGGTCAGATGATAACTTGCATGCATTGGCTTACCCCATCTGGGTCTCAGGGATTGAACTCTTCAGTCTTGCAGCAAGTACCTTCACCTACTGAGCCATTTCATTACCCCAATTATTATGATTATTCTTATGATCAGCTCTTGGGTCCAGCACAAGATCAACTGCCCTCTGGCCACTCCCAGCAATGCCTACTCCTTATTAGCTTGATTGTTAACAGACATCTCTACCATTTCATCGCATGTGGCACTTGTCTGTGGACCTCTTGCTCCTTGTCAGATGATCATTAACCACACAGGTCACATGATTCTTCTTGGAGATACATCTCAGGGAGACTTATAGACCTCATCTATAAGAGCAATCACTGATGTGTGGAATGAAGATGCTGATAGATGGAGGACAGGAAAGTAGGAAAAACTCATATCATGGAAATTCAAGAATCATTCAAGAAAATAGCATGTAAAAGCCTAGTTCTTCATCCCAGGAGTTAGTTACTAAAACATCTTCTTAGCATGGTGTTTCCAACATCATATGACAGTCTATAGTGGATCAGGTCAAGGCCTCCTGGGAGAGAACATAGATGAGACTCCTCCCAAAATAAATCTCCATTGGCTGTGAAGAGAGGCCAGTGGGCCTGTCAATAGGCCAATTCCAAAAAGAACTTACCATTGAAAGGACAGTGGACCTCGTTATCACACTTCCTACCCAGAAGAAGCGTCCCCACCCACTTCCCAGCAACCCAGACTAACATTTGTGTAGCACACATGGGGGTGGTTTCTAGGGCAAAACTGTTCTCTTGTTAGCCATATGAAGGACCACAGTGTTGCCCCAGTGAACAGTAAACTGGAGCAGGAATCTGGGGTCCGGCCTCATGCCCTGGGATGTTTTGGAAGCTCCTAACTTGAGGGGGTATGCAACTCTCCAGTTTCAAAGGATTGAATATTACTTTCCAGCTTCAACAAGGAGCCAGAAGCCCCGAGCATCATCTTTGAATCAAAAGAGACTGAGAAAACATTGGAGGCTTTCCTCAGGAGGAGTCCCTGTTGAAGTAGTGATGGTGACCTGGAGTCTGCCCACATCCCTCACAGGATGCTTAGAATAGCTGTGGCCTACTCTCAGGCTGGTATAAAGCCAGTAGGACATGTTGTTTATGCTTCTGCTGACACTGAGCTTGCAAAATGTCTGTGTGCTCTGCTGCAGTACTCGGCCCTAGGAAGGATGGCTGTGTTGTCTACCTGGAACAGATGAGGCATTGGTTGTCTCTCTGTCTCTGTATTCTAGATATAATCTGATTCTCACAAATTCAAATCTTATTTTCAATTTCTTCACAAACACCTGCCATTCTGGTTTCCCCCTTATAATCTTTAGACAGAGCCTTTCTTGTGTGGCCTGCACCTGGCCCTCCATGTCCAGGCTTTCACACGCAACTACAGATTTCCAGTTGATCACATAACTGCTTAATCATCCACACAAAGCTCATGTCATATGCTCTGGTTTCACTCTTAAAACTGTCAACTTTCTGCAACCAATGTCTAATCTGCCCAACACTTTCCCAAGATCTTTATGCTAAAATATATTTCCTTTGAGATCAAGAGGCTACATAAATTTAGAAAAGATATTTTATGTGTACACTCATGAATATTATTTGAGTATTTTTTTTATTCTGAGGATCCTGAGCATGCATGTTACAAATAAACTCTGAGGATCCTCATTTCAGATATATCAGCTTCAGCCCAAAGAGGGAAAGTTAAGATGTACTTTTGTGCTTCTTTTGCATCCACTGGCTTTGACTCCATGAGCATATCGAAATGATGACTCTGAGGACTTGAAGCCAGATCTTTTCATTGAACAATTAGCTTTCATTTCCCACTGCTGCTAGGAATATCTTGTTTGCTGAAATTCCATTAATTTCCTGACTTTGTCTCCTGTGGCCTTCACTGGGATGGAAGGGGACTCTACTTGTGCTCAGCTTTAGCTAGGTTAAGGAATGAGTCCCCAAATCTTGTGACTTATAAAGAGTAAAGCCAGAATAAGAGCAAGATTTCCCTGATTCATGGCTTCTCATGTGCTATGGACATTCTGGCTTCAGCTTTCTTTGCTGTGTGAGTGTGTGTAGGTGTATGTGTGTGTATTTGTGTGTGCGGCTGTGTGTATGTGGCATTTGTATTTTGTAGGCTGCCGTGTTCATCCTAGGGTGTTCAACAGAGTCCTTGGCCTCTCCTTGCTACATGTCATTCGCAATTCATCACTATCCTGTGTGTCAATTAAAAATCTCCTCTGGTGGCCAAACGAAGACCACCAGTAATCTCTAATTCAAATCCATCCTCCCAGCTTTAGCCACTCTGAGACATTAATGAGAAGCAGGTTCTAACTAGTGAGAACTAGTCATTCAGTGAGAAACAGCGTCTCCCAACCTTGTCTCGAAGTGGTCAGATCTTCAGGGATGAAGGGCAGAACATGGCACTGTATCCATGGTCCTATCTACTCGCCAACAATACATAAGTCAGGATTTCCTTTCCATTGCAGATAATTTCATTCCTTTCTTAGAGAAGGCATCTTTTTCTTATTATCTTGATATGTGTATGCATGCTTGGATTGTGAAGGCAGGTGGGTGTGGGCCACAGGGCATGTTTGTGGGTCAGAGGACAATATTGGATGCCCCTTACTTCCCTCCTTGTTTGAGGCACTTTGTCTGACACTGTGTATAGGTTAACTGCCCCCTGCACTTCTTTGAGTTCTCCTGTACATGCTACCACCTCTGGCATTATGTGGGCTTGGGGGATCCAAACTCAGGTTCCCTTACTTGAGCAGCAAGTGCTCACTGAACCATCTCCCAGCCTAACACTTTTTTACCCCTTTTTAACCTAACTCAGAAACATGCTCATCAAATTCAGAATGCTCTATCCACATTCAGAGAGTCTGATTGTTCTGTTTGTTCCCATCTCCTGGGTCCAGCTTGTTGCCCCCATTCTCACACATTGCCTGACATTCCCCATCATGTCATACCTAGCATGAGAAGCAGCCTGTACAAATGCTACTCCTGCTTTCACACTGTGGTAGGTGTTAAAACCTATGTTGACATGAGTTGAGAAAGTCAGGCTTTGAAATCAAATGGCAGTTGCTTCCTAACCTGTCCAGTAGAAGCCAGAAGTTGCCAGTGGTCTCTGTCCAAATTGGTCACTAAGAGGGTCAGACGGCAGCATGGATAGCATCACTAGAAACTGCAGATTTTATTACTGTGTGCCTAAAGTCCGTGTCCTGCATTCAGATACAGACACAAAACAGCTGTGATCGAAAATTGGTCATTTACCAGTGCTTAATGACTAATGCCCTACCCACTCGGAATTAGCAGGCTTTATGACAGAGTGGCTTTGTTCTGGTGAACTCTCTCTGCTCTCAGAGAAATCAGAAATGCCAAATGGGCATGAGTGATGGCGTTGATTATTTTCCACAGGACTCCCGTACTTGTCCTGTGTGAACGCTGAGTCAGAGGTCTCATGAACCGACTTGGTCAAACACAATCCTGGAGGAAACTGTACATGGTGAACTTCAGCTCTAACTTGTCCATGCACGGTTCACCTTCCTCTGCAGACCATGGTTCAGTGCATCTACCTGGAACACAAGAAGAGTGCATATCTGCTCAGGCTCTGTCCATGGCCAAGCTTTGAATACATCCTTCTCATTTGTAATATAAAAGCATCATCAATCATCCTACACGGCAAAGTAGGCAGGACAGAGTAACCTGAGCTAGAAGAGCTCTTACAACAGAGTTGGTTTGTTCTTTATGTTCAATGGGTGTTTGTCACTGCCTTCTTCCTCCTCCTCCCTCTCCTCCCTCTCCTCCCTCTCCCCTCCCTCTCTCCTCCCTCTCTCCCTCTCTCCCTCTCTCCCTCTCTCCCTCCTCCTCCTCTTCCTTTTCTTCCCTCCTTTTCCTCCTGTCCCTATTTATATAGAAGGAAGACTTTAAAGTTGAAGCAGCAACTAGCTGCTGCCACAGGGATACTCCTTGGCACAGGAGCTGCATGGAATGAAAACTGGTGAGCATTAGGTCATCTGTGCTACACAGGAAGAAGGTGTGGCTTGGAGTCTACACAGCCTCTAGCATAGCAGCAGGCCTGGGATCAAACCAGACATGGCTCTAAATGTAGGATGCTCCTTTTCACTGTAGCTACAGGTAGATGAGGATGGGTTAAATTCCCACAGAGATGCCCTAAGTTGTTTCCATATCTAAATTTATAATCATACTCATAATGAACCCATGACATCATCTGCTGAACAGTTTTTTAACACCTCCTTTGTCTTGGAGACAAATGACACAGACCAGATACAGAGGAATAGGGATGTCCTCTCCCAGCCTCCAAACCCTTCTCTCAGCAGAGCTGACCTGTGTTAACAGTGCTTTGTGTATCGTGTGCCCTTTGAATGTGTGTGAATGCATCCCCCACCCCACACTTCACCAAGCCCTCTACAGTCACACCACAAGATACTCCAGACTCAGTGCTCATGATTGCATACCCCAGGACAAGGCAAATCTCCCTCCCTCCCTTCTTCTCTTTTATTCCTCCCACATGACCAAACTTACTTACATATTTTACCTGCTTTCCCAGGGCATCTTTAATTAAAGAGCAGAAGGCCATGATAACCTGAGGACTTGCCCTGGGCCGGCTGTGTGGAGGCCTCAGTCACATCATTGCCCTATGTGGCAAGTACAGTGTCCCTGAACATAAACCCCCCCAGGAGCAAAGCATGCTTTCTGTGCAAATGTCTGCTATGGTGGAATTCATAAATGTAATTGTTTTCATCTGATGCCATATATCCCAGAGTCAGGTGGCAAGCTCCTGACAGGCAGCCTGTTCTTTCCAGGATGTTTTAGTTCCAGGCCACAAAGAGACCTAAACCTGTCAGATTTCAGGCATTGTCATGGATGAACCCTTTCTTCCAGGCTGGCTGTAGTCAGGAGCGCAGCTCAAAGAGGAATGGAAAGCGGCCGCCTGGAACAGACGCTATTACAGAAAGCAGCCTCTCTTACTGCCTGAAGATGCCAGAACCCCACTGGTCATGAGGGCCAGACCATAGCATACACAAGCCTTGGGCCCTGAACCCCTTATAGGTAGCCAAATGTGAATGTGAATAGCAGATCAAAGGCTTCTCCCCAAATGTCCCTGGCTGAGGATGAGCAGCCGGTCCAGAAGTGTCCCCTTTGGCCGCTGCTGGGACTCTACCACCGCTGGTTCACGCAGAGGCTGGCAGGAGAGGCTCCAGAAGAGACAACATTAAAGGCAAGTTTGGGCCTCACTGTGATGCTAAGCAGACAGCTCTGTGAGCTTCCTAATATTTCATCAATGGTGTCTTGCAATGTGACAGAAGTATTGGTAATTCTGCTATAATAAACCTCGGCATATGTCCCCCATGCGTGGCCTCTGGTCCGTGCCAGGACAGAAGTCAGCTTTTCACCATGGCTTTCAGGATGGAAAATCTCATACACACTCCACTCCCATGTTAAAAGGGAATGTGACCTTTGTTCTACTTTCTTAGTCCTTCCTTCTAGGTTGTGACCCTCTACAACTTGAACCTCAAAAATACTGGACAGTAGAACAGAGGGACCTTCTGAATCCAAAGACAGTTAAAAACATGGTGTGTGTATGTGTGTGTGTGCATGCATGTGCAGGCATACACATTTATCTATGAAGATGTGTGTGCTAGACCCATCTATATATAATTATTCCCAATACATACATTCTCGTGATCATATACACATGTGTACTTGCTATTGTTTTTAGTCTCCATCTAACTTCTCCCTTCTCTGCTTCCCTTTGTTCCCTTCTCCCTTGCACCTCTCCTCATGACTCCCCTCTCCTCTCCCCTGCTTTCCCTTCTCCACTCTATACCCTCTCTTTTCTCTCCCTTCTCCCCTGTCTCTCTGCTCCATATACACTCTTCCCTGTCTCCTCCCTCTGTGTGCCCTCTCCACTTTCTCCCCTTTCCCTGTCTCCTCCATCCTTGTCTCCTCTCTCTTGTATCAGCTCTTCCTATCTCTAGTCCCCCCCTCACTATTGACCTTTTCTACCCTCATGACACATGTCTGAGCACATGGACTTTCCACTTTCTGGCTCTGCTCTCTCTTCTTTTTCTGTGGCTTGTCTTTCTCCTCCATCTTTTTCACTTGGTAACTCTTGATCACCCCTGGGTGCTGATTCTGGCATTTGTTCCAGAAGTCCCTCTTCGTGTTAGAAAGAACAGACTCCTTCATGCTTCTCTGTGTGCCCTACCTGAGCCCTCTTGCATCCATCTCACTTTCTTTGTGATGCCCCTGTTTTCTGTTTAAGTAAAGAACCAAGCCAGTTTCATAGACCTTTGAGTTCTTCTCGTCTGTGTAGAGTGGATGAAGGACAAGTGAATCAACACATGGGAAGGAAATGAAAGCACTGGCATGAGCCAGGAAAAATAAAAGTGAGACTCTGGTGATGGGAACATGGAGGAACAGACTTCTGATGTTACCCCTCCTTTCCTATTTCTCTTTGATCATAACAAGGATGATGGTGATACTGCTGCTGATACATATGATGATGATGATGGTGGTGGTGATGGTAGTGATGATGATTATGGTGGCAATGAAGATGCTGGTAAAGCTTGTGATGATCGTGATAATAATGGTGATGATGGTAATGATGAGGATAATAGAGAAAATGGTGATGCTGATGATGCTAATGATGAAGATACTGGTGACAATGGCAATGAAGCTGGTGGTGCTGGTAGTAGTGCTAATGGTGATGATGTTCTTAGGAAGGTAGCTGGGAACATGTACCTGCCATGAGTCATCTTGCCACCTTGCCTCTGAGCCACATGAAGTGAGTACCTAGCCCCTCTTCAGACCCCTCTGTGGCCTCCTATCTGCTTGGCATCTAGTATGAATGTGGAGGGAAGGAGGAGGAGAGAGTCCTGAAGATCTTGCCCAAGGTGACGCTTGCTCACAGCAGTGTTTGAATGCTGTGAAGTGGGGAGATGCCACCCTCATCCTCATCACCTAGACAGTGTCTCGACATTGTCTCTTGGAAGGATGCAGGAGGCTTGCTATGTCTCCATGGCAGTAGGCAGGCCTTGAGAAAGTTTGTTTGCCTTCTTCTGAGTTCTTTCTAAATGAGTTGCCTTTGTCACTAACAATAATCTTGGTGCAAAGGAGTTTTACACCAACTTTGCAAGAAGAAAACATTTTTGTCTCCATAGTTTTCTCTAAAATTAACTAAAATAAACAACAAACAAACCACAGCTTGAGCATCCCTCATTCAAAAACAGAATCTAAAACCTGAAAGCATTTGAGCCACAAATGGAAAACTCCCCACTTGATCTCACATGATGGGTTGTAGTCAAAATGCAGGTGCATTAAAAATATTATACAAATTACCTTCAGGCTATGTGTACAAAGTGTGTGTGAGACATAAATAAAATTTGTGTTTAGACTTGGGACCTATTCCCAAGATGTCTCATTATATATATGCAAATATTCCAAAATCTAAAATAAAAATAAAACTGAAGTACTTCTAGTTCCAAGTACTTAGAGTAAGAGAAAAATCTATACTAGCTAGTGTTTAGTTTATGAGAGTCACTCTCTAAAACACTAGTTCATCTAATCTGTTTAACAACCCTATGGAATAGGTTCTTACATCCCATTTACAGATGGGAAACTGAGTTACACAAAGGTTAAGCAACTTCCTTGTGGTCTAGTAAGTGGTCAGATCACGATTTAAATTTGATGGTCTGATGCATATTCTGTATTCCTATCAGCCTTCCTTGACTTTTAAGCAAAAATTTTCTGTTACTCGATTTCCAGGACACTGATTGATGGTTTGTTTATTTGTTCCTTTTCTATTGCAGTAATAAGACATTTTGACCAAAGTGACTTATGAGGGCTCACATCCTCAACTGCAAGCACAAAGCAGAGAGGGAAAACAAATGATGGCATCATTAAATTCTCAAAGCCTACCCCAGGAACATGGGGCTATACTTCCTAAACCTTTATTAAACAACACCATCAACTCAGGATCATGTGTTCAAATGCCTGAGACTTTTGGGGGGTATTCTCATTCAAACTACCACAGACAGTATACTTTGACATCACTGGATTGAGAAGAGATGAAGTATCTCTGTCTCCTGGTCTTTGAAAGAGAAATTCTGTGTTCTGCAAGAAACAAAAGGCCCCCTGAGGCATCAATTCTACAGTCTCCATGAGATGTCTTAGGTACCTAGAGATAGGTCAATAGAGGTTCTGTCTTGCCCTTTTTGGTCCTCAGACCCTGCTTATGAACTGAAAGTGCTTGTTCACAGGATCAAGTCTTACTCACTTGGGGGGTAGCTCAATTACAGCCTGTTGTGTAGTGTGGGTAAAGGTCCATATTGCATGGTCAAAGTTGCAGGGCAGAGCCAATGAGGATACAAGGACCAATAGACTGATATTCCCATGTGATCAAGCTCAAGAGCCAGTGTGGCTGCCTGGGTGACCAGTTATACCCAACAATGGGCTGCTGGTTGTATGAAAGGTCCAAAAATAGCACAGAAAATGTTAATGTTTATAGGAAGAACCTGTGTACCATGGCATTCTCTATATGTGATCTGATCCAACTACAGCCATGAGGCAAGCCACCATGATAGTTAAGAAAGATTCAAGAGAAAATAGCACAGTGGTTCAGTTTGCCCACTAAGTGTATGCCCACTAAGTATGGCAGGAGTTCACCTGTATTTGGCTTTGTGGATGCTCATACAACCCCATGGAGTGGGATAGTTTGCCTATTCTTCCCTGTTTAGGAAACAGTCATACAGGTCTTGTGTTGGTCCTGAGGAGCTAGTATTAGGCTAGGATCATATTTGAGGAACTGCAGGTTCCAAAGTCCTTGATGTCTTCAGCAACCTAGATAGACAATGTGGTTGACGGATCTAGGAGCCGGTGAGCATGCTGTCCTATAGGGAAACCAAACATGATTCCCTGGGCTGTTTTATGCCCACCTCTGCTTTATAAAAAATGACACAATGGGGAAAACTGGAAAGGGAAGTGCTCACACCCTCTGTGGCTGACTCAAACGTTTCTACAAGTGCCCTGTATTTATAGCTGGAGCGGGAACGCGAACAGCAGCTGCTAGCTGTTATTTCGAAGAACTTCAGGCTCCTGACCAAAATAGTCTCTGAACTTCTGAAACTCCCAATTCTAACAGTCTCGAGGAGGAGTTAACCAATATCCTAGAATTTGAGAGACTATTTTTAGCCTTGAAATAAACCATGTTTTCCCCGCCACCCTCAACCCCCTCCCCCCTAACGCCTCTCTTCCACTCTGCCTGCTAAGCTGGTGTTGAAGACCCGGGTTGGTTATATGCAGGGCTGGTACCCAGAGATGCCTGATTAGAGATCCATTAAGAAAAAGAAAAAGAAGAAAGAAAGACAGGTCTTAAAAATATATATTTATAACTTAAAAATTATTCCATCAAATGAAGGAATCATTTACAATATGTTCATCAATGTAGAGACATAGCAAGGCTGTTCCTAAGCTTCACAAAGTGTTTATTAAAATAGCAATGGCCCATATGCATACTGCATGTCTGCATCCTCTGAATATATTAAGCTTGGGAAGTTATGTGTCTTATTCGTCTCTTCCGTCCTTTAGGGAAACCTGTGCTGGGGTAAGGATGAAGATGGCCACTGGCAACCCTCCTCCCCAAGTCCTCCGTCTGCCACTTTAGATCAAAAACTTCAGCCCTGGTCTTCATTCTTTGCATTTTCAACTCTCCTGTGGCTCCGTCAGCAAAATCTGTTGGTCTACTCATCTGGATTTCAGGTCTGCCCTCCTGTCTCTCCTTCCATTGCCTTGTCTTAGCTTGTACCACTCTTTGCTCCTGCCTGCATCCTGGAGTCAGCTCCCATCCACTGCTGTTCTACCATCCTTGGTTTTTCTCCATGCCTGTAGTTCCCCAGATCTGTAATTGTGGTGGTAGGTGGTGTTGGCTCGTTTTGTCCTCTGACGCCACAACTTCTCTATGTTGAAGATGCCTGGCGTAACCCTTGTGAATGGCTCTCTCCACTGCACTAGTTTGGAAGGGCTGTTAGTGGAGGACTCTCGGGCCATATCCTTGCTGAGAGTGGGCTTTTTGTTTCGGTGAGACTCTTTAAGAATCTTTCCTTAAGTAAGGGTGGCAAGCACTGGCAAGGCTGAAGATAATACCACTTGCTGTTATTTTCCCAGAGTGCCTTGCATTGCTCACGTTTGGACTTGTGTCAGATTTCTTCACCTGTTTGACCTTAATGGGTTCATCCCTTAAATCTCCAAGATTCAGAAATCTGTGGCTACTGAGGATGCCTTGCTTATCTGTTAAAAAGTTTTATGGTGTCCCAACATGCTCAGAACGAAACCCCAGCATAGTTCTGGAGCTGGGCATCTTGCCTCACTCAAGTGTCTAAGGTAAGATTTAACAGTTCCTGCTGGGCTTATTTAATGGACCAGTAGTTTGAAGCTTAGATAACTGACTATGCAAAGTTGCCCAGCTATAAGCAGAGTACAGCAAAACCTGGGCTTTTCCTAACTACAAAATCCTTCACTCCTGCCTTCCCTTCATGGGAGAACTGCTCTCCTTTTTTTTTCTCTAGCTCAACCCCTGTGCCCAGAGCACAGAAGTCTAAGCCTCTGATTCTGCACTGAGAAAGATCATCTTCAGAGGACCTGAAGGACATTAGTCTTCTTTTTTTTCCCTATTAAAAATCAGTAGATGTTGAATGATTCCAAACTGGAGATCTCTTGAAAATTGGCTTAATATCAACTACTCGTTCACTGCATGTAGCATCTTTGAAGACTATGAATCTTTTTTAATGCCAGGGACAACTGCATTGATAAAAGGGCAATCACAAGGGGGATGGATCAGCATAGTCTCATTTGGGGGTGATATAGTCTAGAGGTCTTAAAATGATATAGCCCGGGGGTTTTGATGAGGTTCATTTACTCAGCCAATTAAAGAGTTAAAAGACAGGAAAAATCTGCAACAGGTAGCAGAGACATCTCAAGCACCACAGATTGAATCAGCAGTTGAAGGAAGACATTTGCTGGGGGTAAAGAAACAAGACACATGTAGTAGACACACAGAGAAAAAGACCATCAGTAAAGCAGGGTGGGGGGCTTGGGAAGGCAAAAATCCAGCCTGGAGGCTTTAAAGCCTCTGCAGAGTCTTCACCCCCTACTTTAGGGTTAGTCAGTTTGAAGACAGGATGGTTGTTTGGCCCACAATTATTGTGTGACATGTCCTGAGCAGGCCTTGAACTTGTTGAGCAAGTCCATCAGCAGGGGGCCTGATGGTAGGCTACCATCAAAAGCTGGTAGGATCTTGTCTCAAGTCAGGAGGTTGATAGAGAAGCTGACCATCTTGGAAATTTGCTACTTTTATTGCCTAGCCATGGCCCCTCTCCTTATAGTCTGCCTACTAGGGAGTCTGTCTAACTTGTGGTCTTTCAAGGGTATGAAGAGAGATGGTGAAGATCTCACTGTGACCATCAAATATTTGTCCCCAGGAGTAAAGGGGCACTATGAAATTCTCCCACACTCCTTGCTATTCATTTTCCCTTCTCTGATATTTTATTTGCATAAAAGAAGACTTCACAGGAACCAGGACTGGGAACAAAATGGGCCATGTCTCACTCGCTCTGCTCCTGCCAAATCATCTGTAAATTATAGTCCATTGCTGTCTTTTCATTAATTGCACATATTCTTTGCATTTGGCTGCAAATTCCATCACTTTGGCCAAAAAAAAAAAATGTGTACTTCTGCAGCAACACAAAGTAAGCACTTTGAAAGGACAAGCAGTTCAGAAAGAGTAGGTAATTTCACCAAGAAAACCAAGTGCGGAGGGAGCTAGAGCCAGTGGCATGAAAGCCACTCCCCTTCTAGCCTTTGGTAATCAGGTAAATAGAAGCAGGCCATGGTAGCTTAGACCAGATGTGCTCTCTAGCTTCCAGCTCCCTTCTTCATGCTCTCAGTCTCCATGGTAGGGTTTATTCCTTCTCTCTTCCTCTCCCCTTGAGCAGATACAACAAAACATTCTTTACCTGGGAAGTAAACTTCAGTTCCTCATCCTATCTTTCAATAGATTTGCATAGTCTTTAAGCTCCCAGGAGTCCCACTTTCAGATTCTCTTCTCAGAGTAAAAAGCTTGACTCTGAGTCCCTTGTATTTAGTAACACTTTATTGTGGGAACTGTTGTCTCTGTCTTTGTCCAAAATGTCAAATGGACACCCTAGTGAATGCTCTCAAGAATTCATTGATCAAGTCAAGTGACAGGTCCACCTTGCCTTCTGTGTTACCTTCTTGAGTTAGGAATGCTATCAGTGTGCTACTTTCATTGGAAGAGACAAGCTAGATGGCAGAATTAAAAAATTAAAAGAAGCTTCCTCCTCTCTCTTTTTCCTCTCCCACTGCATTTTTTTTTCTTTTTTGATCTGGTCTCATGTATATCAGGCTGACCTCAAACTTAGTATGTGGCCAAAGATGATCTTGAATTTCTGATCCATTTATCCACCTCTTTTAGGTCTTAGTCTATATGCAAGCCCCATCATACCTGGTTTCCACACTGCTGTGGATCAAACCCATGGTTTCCTGTATGCAGGGCAAATATTCTACAGCCAGCTCCAGCTCCCAGTTTCTCTTTTGAAGAAGGCTTTGAGATTCTGATTTCAAAAGTCTCTTGGAGTTTGTGTTTTGTTTTTCGTTTTTGTTGGAGGTGAGACATGGTTGAAGTATCATGGAGCTATACTCTATGTGCATAGTGCTGTCAATGTCTAACACTGAAAGAATTAATTCTCTAATGTGTAAACTATAGCTAATGATAAAGGCAGAAAAGTAGCTCATGACTTCTACTTTTGAGAACAAAATTCAGAAATTCAGAGATGTGATTCACTGTTCTAATGCTGGAGCAGAGTCTAAGTTCCCAGAAGGGACTGAGCCATTGCTTGGTCTCTCTCTCTCAAACTACTAAGACTGTCTGCCTTTGAAATCTCGATCTTGTTAGAAAAGGATTAGATTTACTGTCAGCAAAAGCCAAATAAAAGCCCTCTGGTTTATATCCCTAGTGAATCCAGGAGAGGGCTGGCTGGCTTTTCCTCCTTACATTTAAGCAAATCATTCGTGTTGCTTAGGATTAGCAGACTGGAAATATTTGCAGGATATTATTTCCCCACATTAAATCGTATAATTACATGTATTTTAATGGAAAGTTAATTTGTGATTTCTAAGTAGTCAACACCCTGTTGTGCAATGGCTTTGGGACTCACCACAAATGTGTCCTTATCCTTGACACAGTTCTTCCCAGTGACTCTGGCGGCCCATTCTAAGCCCTATCAGGACATACCTGGTTAGAAAAGGCAAAGTTGTATTTATATTTTTGGCTCTTCAGCCATTTCAGAAGATCAGATTTGTGACTGCAAGCTGAATTCAAACTTCTCAGATGTGCTAGGTCTTGACAGCATACCAAGAAGGCAAGCTTGTGGAAAAAGAGCTGGTATGCTTTAAACTCCTGCACTCTAGTCTGAGCAGATCTGCTCTAATAAAGGATTCCTTCAGATCCCTTCGTTAGGCAATGTGTTTTCCCATCTTATTGCATTGGCATCTTTGATTATGCCTAGGCTAGCCTTGCTTGAAGACCTTCCTATGGCGCATACCCTGGGTTTAGATGGGAAGCAGTTATAGTTTGTATTCTGGGAAAAGAGGATTTAACGTGGCATTGAGGAACTCTGGGAAAAGATCAAAGAGCAGCTACTGGCAGATGCTAGATCCTGAGACCTTGGCCAGATGGAGAGCACGGAACACAGAACTGTTCCGAGTCTCTTTAGGAAGACTTGGGGATTCTCTAGTGTCTAAAGAGAGCAGCAGGCAGGAGTACAGTGGTGCCTGTGAGAAGCCTCAGGGAGCCCACATCTGCTCAGAGAACTGGCTGCCGCCTGCAACCCACCTCCCACCTTCTGCTTCCAGATCAACCATGGTTTCTCTGTTGGGAAATTATAGGGGTCCCCAGGAAATGGCATTCTCCTCAGCATCCTATTCCTGCATGGGAAGGGGTGGGAGTAGACATCAGCTACCTGTAACCCCCTTTTCCCCCCAACACACGACAAATCTTCTCATGCCAGGACTTCATGCCTTATCCCCAGTGTCACAGTCTTAGCTTACACCACCTGGATTAGCCACTGTGGACTTTGTCCTGCACAGTGAGCCTCTCATAATTCTTTGATACTTCTATCACTGAGCCTGTTATGATTTGTGAGTATGGACATATTGATTTGATGATTGTGGATCTTTATAATAGAATGAATGTTCCCTCAAGGCAGGTATTCAGCTTGCTTTTTGCTACTGTTTATCTAACTTTTAGCACACCTGATTAAATTCTGAACTTAAATCTGTTTCTTTAGAAGACTAAGGGGGAAAGGGGAAAGCCGAAGGCAAAGGGGAAATATGCCCAATACATAATATATACTTGTATGGAAATGTCTGTGCCATGTACTGTGGCTCTGCACAGTAAGCTCTTTTTTTTAAGTAGAAAAGTTTTCTTTTTCTAAGATATTCTAGAGCTCTTCTTTATCATTTACAATGCATTTATAGCCAAAAATCACCAAAAGGAAGACTAATCATCAGTTATTTATAAGACACACATATATAGAGGGATGGGATAAACACGCAGTTATTAAAGAGAATATGATTCCTACCCTGCTTATTAGGATTTGATTCTGACACATTGGTTCTAGCATAACCCAAAGGTCACCCAAGTCAATTTTGTGCTTGCTTCCCACTTATACCTGATATTGCCCTTCTCGCTCATAGGACGATATGATATGTATAGTTCCTTGTCAGTGTATAATGTACATGTGTTTTTTATGTCATTTATGCATGGTCCAGGTGTTCTTTTAGCTTTCAGGTTTGTGAACATGAGCTAATATTGTGGATAACCTTTGTGTTATTCAACATGGATAGGCTGCCATCTGCCCCAGAGTCAGCACACTGGCTATGTATTACCACCTCAGACTTAGCTTCAATCAACATCATTTAGATCTTAACTTAAGGAAAAATATAGTTCTTTGATTTTGGATAATAGAGAAATAATAAAACTTCAAATCTTGGTTTTGTTTTTTTTCCTCCTAATACAAAGAGGGTGTGGCTAAAAATTCTCCTCATTCCAGTGTAATATCACAGCATCTAACACCAGGTTAGAAGTCTATCTAGTTAAGAGGGGGATTTTAATTAAAGAACATAAAATTTAAATGGGTTGGAAAATGTCAACATGGCTTCCTATTTTGAGCCCAACACAGATGATAGAACAAGAGAGTATAAATGAAAATTAAAGAAAAGCAAATTCCGAGCAGATGTCAGTGTTTCTTCTTCTTTTATCCACGCAGGGAACCATGGATGTGTGTGAAATGGCTTTCCAGGCAAGATAGTTACGACAGAAAGAGAGAGGTCATTAAATAAGCAATTAAATTACAAATAGGGTGTAGAAACAACAACTGTGGTGAACCAAATGGTCCCTGTCTCATCCCACATTTGGATGTGTGAGGATGGAATGAAATCTGTGGGCTCCCAAAGCCTTGATGTAGAGTGCGCAAAGAGAAGTCGCAGCCGTTCCAGAGCTGTTTCTTTTTGCACAAGTGAGCTGGGAGAGTGTCATCTCAGAAAGTTTTCACGTTGGAAATTTTCCACTCAAACACATGTACTCCGGGAGAAACTTGAAGTGTGAAAACATTCTGTTCCAAGAAAGCCAAGGCATGACAGCTAATGAACAAGCTCTAAAATGATTGTAGATGTGGTCAGAGAGCAGTGTCTACTGCATTCATTAATACTAAGACCTGATCCGATATTTAGCTAATTGTCCTTGTTATTGTTCAAGTTTGAATCAGGAGTACATTGACAAAATCCCACTACACTTGAAGATTTATTGTAAGGTTGACAGGCGTCTTTAGAAGCATGGTGTGTCCTGAATCTAAAGATTTCTGTCCTGTGCTTCATATTGACTTAAGAATTTGTAAATTTCCCAGATTCAACTTTCAATCCATGTACAATCAAGTACTGTCACAGAGAGAGTTTGGCTATAGGAGTTGGTGCTCCAGTCACTTGTAGAGCAGCCAGAACTGATGGTCCCTTACACGCCACTAATGGTGCAATCTCTAAGTCTCTTCTCTCTAGGTTTGGCTAAGGCAAGACCAAAAAGAGACATGGACAGAAATTAAAAGAACTTCATTTTCCTTCTCAAGAAACAATAGATTGCTCCCTAGAGTCCCACACTACACCCAGGTCCTTACCCTCACTTTCCATCAGTATCCATTCTGCTTATTGAAGGGCCCCTCACAGCTTCGCCCTTAAGGGTGTTTCCACAAAGGAGCCAGTCTGCAGCAGCCTTGTTCCAGTCCCTGGGCTTCTGAAAAATCGCAAAGCAGAGGCAGCCACAGGCTCCTGACAGGCAGCCAGTCAGTGACAGCGTGCACCACAGCTGCCAGTCAGGCTGCTAGTCTGTGCTCTAGAAAGCCAGCCTTGTTTTGTGACCCTAGTGCAGCTCAAATTCTGCAGTTCTCACACTTTTACTTCTCAAAGACAACCATGATCACCAGGCCAGGAGTTGTGGTCTAAACATGTCCCCAAAGTTCTTACATAGGGAATCTAATCCCCAATACAACAGTATTGAGGGGTCGGGACTAAACCCAGGTGGTTAGATCTTGAGGGTGATGGATGTTTCCCCGTGGACTCACATTTAGTTATCCCTCAAGTGAGTCCTGTGAAAAGATTCAGCCATCTCCTCTTACTTCTCACCCTCTTGTCCTTCCTCCTTTCTTCCATGGAATGACACCATACACTGGCCCTGGCCAGATGTGGGACCCTCAGTCTGAGACCCTCATCTGAGCCAGTTCTGCTCTGTAACAAGACTGCTGCTTCTTTACAAGTGTGACCTTCCTCCTAGGTAAACGGGAAGCTAGCCTTCTTAATAGAATATAGCGAGTTTAATTTGCCATTTGTTTGCAAACTTCTTTTTGGTGTGTAGTGTAAATGTGTGTGTGTGTGTGTGTGTGTGTGTGTGTGTGTGTGTGTGTGTGTACTCACAAGTTTGTGTGCGTGTGGAGGCCAGAGGTTCACAGCTTCCGTCCACCTTGCACACTTGTGTGTTTTTGTGACAGGGTCCCACTGTGTAGCTCTCTGTGGACTGAAGCTTGCTGTGTAGATCAGGCTAACTTGTAACTCACAGAGATATGCTTGCCTGTGTCTCTCATACAAGAATTAAAAATATGTTACCTGATTTTTTTTGAGACAAAGTCTCTCACTGAAACTGGAGCTTGCTGATTTGGCTAGAGCAGTGGTTCTCAACCTTCCTAATGCTATGACACTTTACAGTTCCTCATGCTGTGGTGACACCCAACCATGAAATTATTTTCCTTGCTACTTTATAACTATAATTTTGCTACTGTTATGAATTGTGATGTAAATATCTGATATGCAGATGGTATTGGGCAACCTCTGTGAAAGGGTCATTTGGTCCCCACAGGTTGAGAACTGCTAGGCTAGATTGATTGGCCAGAAAGCCCCAAGGATCCTCTTGTCTAGCTTCCAAGTAGCAGAATTACATAATGTACATGCAGGGATGAGGGGAGTCAACTCTTCATGACTGCACTGTAATCACTTTGCAACTTCTCAACACTTTAGCCACCTCCCTGGGCCTGCAATACTTAGAAGAGTCTATGAAAATCCTGCTCACAGTCTGAACTATGACAGCAGTAGTTGTCAGTAACATGGCAGTGAGATGTGCAGATACCATCTTTTCAGTCCCCATGGGAGCTGCTAGTACCCATTTTTACTTTGTTTCTAAGCGAACCCCAAGGTATCAAAATGCAAATGCAAAATTGTGTGAGGAATGGACCTTGATTAAGCAAAGAGAATTGCCTTCTGGAGCTCTTTGATCAGTTTACAGCAAACTGATGCAGGGTTGTATACCTTGAAGAAACTGTAGATAATATTCTTGTATGTAGGGGGATGCAAATAATCTTTAAAAGTCTGTCAAGAAAGGTCATATAATCCATATAATCCTAGGAATGGCTTGAGAATGCTCTATAAAACCAGGAGCTGTTAAGAAGAGTCAAATCATAGGTTGTGAAAGAAATATTTGGGTGATGGTAGCAAGAATCCTCCTTGGTATTCATAGGTCTCAGTCGATGTTTTTCTTTCATTGAGCGTTAGTTGAGTAGACGACTACAGACAGTTCAAGCTCAACACAGAACCTGTCTTCATTAGCTAAATCTGATCACTCTGCTTTAGCAGGGGGTAGCAGAGTGATGAGCAGAGGGAGGTAAGAAGGCAGTTTGGTACATGTATCAGTAGCCAGTGTTGGTTCAAACTTGGAGAGTCTGACCCTGAGTTTATTTTAGGCACATTTAAGCACAGCACAATCTGGTGAAAATGATTCTTAAGGTGTACCTAAATCTCTTTGATGAACTGAGTAAGCTAAATACAGATGAGGCATGACAATATCGAAACTCTTTGTAAAGTTCATAAAGCTAGGTTCTACAGGTTGACTGAGAAAAACAAGCTTACGAGAATGGATCTGAGGAAGTGTCTGGTGCAGGAAGTCTTCCACCACAGACTGTGCGAAGAGCACCAGGCCAGGAAGCACCCACTCCAGCCTTCTGGGTGGAAAACAGATTGCTTTCCTTCCCTTGAAGGAACAACTCTGTGTGCTTAACGTTCCAGGTTCCCCTAGTGCGTGACTGTGAACACGAAGACCCCTGTGCGCCCCCTACAAGTTTACAAGGCCCGTTACCTGATTTAATTTTTTTCTACCTGCCAGGGAAGGAACAGGTCATGCTACTCTGACCCAGTTCAGTGTAAAATAAGCAACTTTAACAGCTGAAATGTGTAAAGGAGGCCTGGATGAGGGGAACTTTATTTAAAATTCTCTCGGTCGTTGTCTGGGTGACTGATTCATAGGCATTCTTTTCTTGTTTTTTGTATTTTGCTTTTTCCTTTGCTTCCTCTACCTTTTAGAGTTCAGTAATGAAAACCATGTCTTGCTAATGATTCCGTGTAGAAAACAGGGCTGCGAAGTAGAAGGGAACCACTGGGACCCGCTAGCGACCGTCACTTCCTGAAGTTTTTCATTGACACATTTTAATTATTTTAATATCTAATCAAATCTTACCACACAGATGGGGATTTGGGGGGAAGACAGTGTCAGTTAATTAAAAGTTTTAATCAAATTATAAATAAGAGGGAGGGAAGAAAGAAGAGGGGGCCAGAGAGGAAGAAACACGAGAAGGAAAAAAAAAAGTCAGGTATTTCCCAGCTCTATCTAGATTTTTCTTTCTTTTGTTATTCATTTCAAAGAAATAAAGTTACTTAATCTAATCAAAGAAAGTATCCTTGTGGCAGTAGCTCAGGTCTGAATTATCATTATTTTTTCTCTCTTTTTTTAACCAAATCAACATGTTTTAATTATACACATGCTTTAATGTGTTTGAAAGGTGTCTATTATAATGTGAGTGAATAGCGCTTGAATTTCTTTAACCTTTGCATTTTAAAAGTTGACTGTTCCTACAACAATGACAACCTTCAGCTAGCCCCTTGTAGAAGTGGCTCTGATGTCATATTTTGATGTGCAAGAATCCCAATGAGTGATTCTAAAATCATACTCTTGACAGTACCTATATTTCATTTTTTTCTTGCAGTATGAATATATTCAATATCTGATAATGATGTAATTTTTCAGCCTATTAGGGAAAATGTTAAATTGATGAATCAGCTTTCTCCTGGAAGTTTCTTAACCAATGTGTTAGAATGTGAAATGTAAAATGTGAAACAGTTCATGTGTCTGAGCACACGTGGAACCTTTAAGACCTGACACTATGGCTTGTCTAACAGACAGGAGCCGCTGGGGGTGGGCCTCAAGGCTTACACCGGCCTCTGGTGCTATCCGGGCACTTCCTTCCTGATTTCCACTCTACCACCTGATACTGGGAGCCAAGATGCATTGCTCTTCTCTTACGCTGTTTCTGCCTAGTATTTTGTCATTGTGATAAAAGCGTTACTTATAATTTCAAAATCTGTCTAAAATGTTGGGAGACAGGGTCTTACTGCTTCAGTTTCTTTTGTGCTAGTAAGTCCCTCCCTTGTTGTGAGCAGCTGTTGGTGCCATATGAAGCTATATGAAGTCATGGTACCTTAGGCTCTTAGAATGTGTGGTTTTCTGTCTTGCTGTGGAGTTATAGGTCACCATGTGTGCACCAAGTGTTTGTAACAGCCTGGCCTTCAGGTGTAGAGGGGTGGGATAAGGAGTTACAGCATGAAACCAATGACATTGAAATTAGAATTCGGTAAAGAAAGACAAGAGGAGTTTTGCAATCACTGGAAAAAACAGATCCACAGAAGAAATGTTCCCACTAAGACCTGTAGTCTGTGTGGGTGGGGGGGATGAGGGTGTTCTCTTAAGGAAAAACATCCTACAAAGGACCAGGCATGCTCAGATCGTTGGTGGCAGTCTGTATTTGCTTATTTCCAGTTTCGTGTCATTGAAAAGAAAGTGTCCATCTTTCTTTAAAAAAAAACAAAACTGGTGGTACAGATGAAAAATGAAGTGAAGCTGAGGCACGTGGGGTTCTACACACACACACACACACACACACACACACACACACACACACACACACACAGTTAGTCAGAGAGAAATGATTCAGGGATAACTCAGCTCTGAGGAATGAACACGCTCACCAATTTCTCTTTCCAGAAATGAGAAAAAGGCATTTCTGAAACTCTAGTAAATGATCCAACGAGTGGAAAAAAAGAAAAATTCTCATTGAGTGAGAGAGAAGACCGCAGTAAGAACCCAAAAAGGGAGTGTGGGGTGAGACATCACAGGGTGCGCAAGGCTCGCAGGGGGCGAGGAGTGGGGGATGCTCCACAGGCAGCTCGGCCTCTGCAGACTCCTCCGCACACAGCAGGTGGAGGAGACTCTACAGCAGCCACACCACCCATGCTGCTGGGAGTTAAGGAGGCGGGGAACAGGAAGCGGGCGGCAGTGGATGATATAAAATGAGGAGGAACCAAGAAGCATCTTCGTGGTGATCTGTTTTCTTCTGCCTGGTAATAGTTCTGAAAGGGAAGCAGAGGGTCCCAGTGGCACTGCTTTTAAAAGCCTCTGCTGGGATGAAAGTGGGTGAACATACAGGCACCAGAAGGTCACCAGGGGGTCACCAAGGTAAAAGTCAGCGGCGCCATTCTTCTGGACTCTGGGAACATAACCAGATTTATAAAGGAGATGCGTTCTCAGTTCTTCCTCAGACACCCAAGCACTTAGGAGCAAGGGTACAAAGTTCTCACTCGTCAAATGATACCAGTACAGGAGAAACATCATAGGAACTGTGGCACTTCCTCTCAGACTTCTTATGCTCTCAAGCCCCTTGGCTCATGACGTATGATCCTGAAGACTCAGCTCAAACTGGCCTGGGTGACTGGGCCATGATTCATATACAGAACACTTGCCCCAAAGTGTGTTCCTTTAGTCAAAGTTCCAGTGCTGGGACAAGTATCTGAGAGGAGTGGCTTAAAGGAAGAAGGGTTTGTTTGGGCTCACGGTTTCAGAGGCTTCAGTCCAGTGTTGGCTCCAGCACTTCAGGCCTGAGACCAGCAGAGCACCATAACTGCCAGAGTCTGTGACAGAGGAGACTTCTCACCTCACAACAGACAGAAGGCAAAAAAAAAAAAAAAAAAAAAAAGACAAGCAGAAATGGGTCAGAGCTAGAGATATGGCTCAGTGGTTAAGAGCACCCACTGTTCTTCCAGAGGACTCAGGTTCAGTTCCCAGCCCCCACATACGGGCTCACAGCTGTCTGTAACTCAGGAGTACTTCCCAGTACTCCTCTGTCTATAACTCTATAAGCCTGTATATCAGGCTGGATCTGACCCTGTCACACTGACATACATGGAGGCAAAATACCAAAGTACATAAGAATAAATAAATAATAAATAAATGATAAAAATTAAATAAATAAAAAAAAGGAATTAAAAACAAGAGAGACAGAGAGAGAGGAAGGAAGGAAGGAAGGAAGGAAGGAAGGAAGGAAAGAAAAGAAAAGAAAGGAGAAGAAAGAGAGAGAAAGGAAAGAAGGGGTCAGGGCAAGTTTTAATCCATGAAGACACACCCCAGTGGCCTGCTTCCTCCTCCTAGGTTTTTAACACCTCCCAAAGTAGCACCCCAGCTAAGGGCACCCGTGAGAAGTTTCCCTCCTCACACTGTGACATCTGCTGTCCTCTCACTGATCCTCCCAAACTTTTGAAGAGTTTGGTCAGCACAAGGATCTTCCCAAGCCTTCAGATGGAGACGAAGGCATGGGCTGACAGATGCCATGTCTCTTCCTCTCGGCCCACCCTTCCCTCTGCCTCCTTGCTGGACAGTCATTGGGAAACGGTTAAAAGATCCATGTACCCAGGTAGCTTACACACAACACATGGAACTCTGGTAATGCAATAAACTCCATTTTGATTTTATATGTTTTAAAGACATTTTTCTATCAATACTATTCACAGTTTAATTACAATAATTAACGTAGTTTTCCAATATTATTTTTTTTGCATTTGATTACATGCCTAAAACGTTGCAGCTGTGTTTACCTATGTGCCTTTTGTCTTGAGCTTCATTTAAAATGAGAAGTAAATATCATTTTTATATATAGCTTTCCACTTGCTTTGTGAACTATTTTCATAATATCCCAATTTAGCCACAAACATCCTCTGGTGTGTTCAGCTCTCTCCAATTAGGGTTAGAGTGGGACAGGAATCAGCAAACGACATCAGTTCCCTGGCCCCCAGCAAGGGACGTTTCCAAGTACTCGGAAAATAAATATATTTTCCTTTATAAAAACAATGTAGATAATTTGTAGTCGTATTTGGCTATCCATAGCTTTGCAGGCAAAATGGAACAAAACAAAAATCCTTTTTGGCGACTCTACCTTAAGGGAGGGAGGAAGAAAACAAGTTGCTGACCAGAAGCCAAGTCCATCTTGACTGTTCAAAAGAAAAGAAGAAAAAAGCCTTTTAAGGACCACATGGCACAATTACGCAGCAGGTCAGGGCATCAGGCTGCTGCTGAATTGAGAGCTGAGCTGGGCTTTGGCTGGCTGTGGTTCCTGCTCACACTGCAGGAAAGATCCTGAAATGATGACAGGAACCTAGGTCTGAATATAGAGGGCCAGGGGCCAGGGCAAACACACAGAGAGACCAAGAAGTATTTTGATTGTTGACCACGGCCAGGCTTGAGACTCCAGTGACGTTTGAAGGACTACAATGTAAATGCCTAAGACAAATCGGAATAATGTATTCTCTGGGAAGTCTTGTGTATCAATTACTTGTCTAGTTGCCAGGACAAAAAACCTGACAGAGACAACTTAAGGATGGAAAGGTTTACGTTGGTTCACTGTTTAAGGGGATACAGAAGATCATGGTGGGGAAAGTATGGAGGCCGGAGTGTGAGGTGGCTGGTCACATTACATCTGTAGTCCGGAAACAGAGAGGGATGTATGCTGGTGCTCAGCTCACTCTCTCCTTGTTATTCAACCTGGGACCCCAGCCAATGGAGTGGTGCTGCCCAATTAGGGCATTTATCTAACCTATTCTGGAAACTTTCTCACAGATATGCCCAGGGATTCATCTCCTAGGTGATTCTAGATGCCGTCAACTTGACAAGGTTAACCATCACAACTGGGCACGGAGCATTTCCGTTCTTAATCTAGATGAGTATTTCGAAAGCACTGTGTATCTGCCATTGTGATACAGAGTGATACATTGTGATACACAATGGATAGCTTTAGACAAAATGTGAAAGTGGAGGCAGAGCCTGTGGAGGGTGTGATGAGTGTTCTGTGAGGTGTGAGTACATGGAAGCGAAGAAGAGGAAAAGGAGTCTGGAAAGAAGACAAGGGTGGATGACAGCAGGATTCCCAGGTCACTTTGCTACATTCTGGCTTTTGGTGGAGACATGCAACAATGCCCACATGTGCTTGCACACACATGAACATAACCACACATACACACAGACACAGACACACACACAGAGACACATACACAGGCACACACACAGACACACAAAAGATACACACAGACACACACACCACACACAGACACACATAGACATACACGTCACACACAGACACATTCTTCTTACTAACTTTTATACCTTTTTTCGGGGGACAGCCCATTTAATTAGCACTACTTGCATGTGCATGGATTGGGGTTATTTACTTGAGCCAGAACAATTTTCCAGGGACTACACAACTGAAGAATATGACTTCCTCCTCCATCCTACCCAGCAGCCTATGTTCTCAGGGATGGGTGGGCCTTAGGGGTCAGTCTTGTGCAGATATTGTGCAGGTAACCCCCGGCTGCTATGAGTTCATGGGTACAGCAGCTATGTCATGTCCCGAAGCCAATGTTTTGCCAATTCTTCACTATGTGATAGGGATTATAGCAGGACTTGAAAGAATGTGTGCAGTTTGTTTTATTGTGGTGTCTTGGAGAAGCAACTTCTATACTCGTTTATCAACAATTGCCCCTGAACTGGGAGGGGGTCCTCTGACAAAATGCATACTATCAGTCAACTACCTAAAACATTCCTTTTGGTCAGCCTGGTTAATATGAACCTGCCATCAAGCAGCAGAAAATGTTTTGAACGTCACGTCAAGACAGTGGAAAGATTTAACTCATGATACCTCTGGATGTTACTTGACATCAAAAGATAGATGTCAGCATCGTAGTGAATTCGGCAGTTTTCCATCCCATCCTGGTAGGAGAGCATCCCAAACATAAGCAGACACATTCAGAAGAGCTGATTGTGCAGAGAGCCTCAAGAGTCATCCTGAAACAAAAGTGTTTTGGGTGAGCTGGGGCTCTAGCTTACTGCTGGAGCATTAGCCTAAGAGCATGCATGATACATGGGTTCAGTTCCCAGTGCGCAAAAGAAAGCTTATTATATGACTGAATTCTAATAGACTAACAAGTGTTTACTAGTACTTCTCAATGTCAAAGAGCATTGTTCAGGTTTTTAAACCACCCGTGATTAATATAATGGAGCTGATTTTCTAAGAATAATGCCATTTCATGCTATTGACATAGACTATTCAGTATTAATAGCTAACTGTACACATCCTTTATCTGACTTAAGAGCATCTCCTTCCTTCTTATCTTCTTATCATTTACTTTTTAGCTATTTAGCATTGTCATAGTGCTTATATAGTATATTATTTACTTGCACAATTCAGAATATACTTTACTCTTTTGAATCTAGCTTTGTGGTTCTCTTTCATTCCTGTAATGGCATAAAATTATACAAATCAATTTGAGAATCAAAGCTAGTCTATAGCCATGCCACCTTGAAAACAAATGGTCATGGCTGATCTCAGAAGCTAAGCTGGGATAGACAAGGCAGCGCTTCGACAATAAATAAATAAGTAAATGCATACATACATACATACATAAATACATAAATAAATAAATGTGTGTCAAGTTAAATTAAGGTCCATATATTGTCGTGAACAAATATTTCAGTGTTGAGAAATAGTAATGATAAATGTTTAGGAGAAATCAAGGGCTTGCCTACAAGCAGTACACCCAGCAGGCAGCCTGAGCATTGTTTTTTCTTCAACTGATACTTTAAATAACAGCGCCTCTTATAACTAATTCTGTGATAAATATTACATGGAATTTAAGTAGTTTTATTTTTCTATCACTGGAAATCATAAATGGTAACTCATACAGAAGGCTAAGTTTGAGGCTGGGGAGATATCTCAATGGGTAAAGTGTGCACTTGTGAGAATGAGAGCTCTATCTTCAGCCTCCACAGTAAAGTCTGAGGTGGTGGTTCCTGTTTGTAACCCAAGTACCCAGGAGGCAAGGGCATCTGGATCCCTGGGGCTTGCTGGTTAGGCAGTCTAGCCAAACAGACTAGCTCCCAGTAAGAGATCCTGACTCACAAAAAAAGAAGAAAATGGTGACACAGGATGGAGACAGACACCTTATGTCTGTCCTGGTTCTGTGACATGTGCCTATGTTCTCAGCGCTGGGAGATGGAGAGAAGATCGTGGGGCTTGCTCCAGATTCAGTAAGGCCCCCTGTTTGAAAATATAAAGTGAAAGTAAGAAGATACCTCCCATTGACCTAAGCATGCCTATCTCAACACACACACACACACACACACACACACTGACAGCTTTTCAGTACTTTTCTTAGTTTGCTACTGGAGATTTCACACCTTTTGTATCACTCAGCACTGAATAGGCTGCATGACAGCACTAGTGATCTGAGATTCTCAGTGCTTACACACAGCGGTGTTTTTCTTCTCTCTGAATGTAGCAGGGCTCAGCTCACACTCTCATCTGGACAGCCCAGGTCACAAGGCTCCACCATCTCTCACCGACACGAAGAGCAGTCTCTTTCCTGGCAGTGTCCCAAGGGTATGTCTAAAGGACCAGACAGTCCTTAGTGCTCACCTGGGAGAAGCATTGAGTCCCTCATGTTCAAATTACATTGTTTAAAAATAGTCTGAATGGTTTTCCCAGTGTGGAAGGGAGCTGGAGGATAGAATCCAGAAGCTATGATAGAAGGCTGGGCAGTGAGGATTCTAACAAAGATCGAAAGCCTAGGAAAACCATGTTCTCCAAAAATGAGATATCTTGTTTCCTCTCACCTTATGCATCTTCCTCCCTGTACTCCTCCCTCCTCCCTTCCTCTGTTGCTATCCTTTGCCTCTCTCCTATTTTAATGTCCTGCTGACTTAATAGAGGCTGGGAGTTAGGCCTCCTAGGAATTGACTCCTCTACCCCTCCTGCTTGTACCACAGAATATTCTGTAAGGACAGGGACTACCAGGTCCATAAATATTTGGTGGAATTTGAAAACATTTTACCATCAGTTTGAGGTCTCTTCGGGGGCACAAATATTGTTATGGTCTGAATATTTGAGGCATTAAAAGAAAATCATGGGGACTTCCATATAGTGTAGGAGAGAACCAACTTCTGCAAGTTGTCCTCTGACCTCCACACATGTACCATGGCACATGTGCACATACACACTACATACAAGCAAACGATAGATAGATAGATAGATAGATAGATAGATAGATAGATAGATAGATAATTCGATGGGATCAGTGACTTTATCAAAGAGGCAAGAGGCAGCTTGTGCATCTGTCATTCCATGTACCAACATGATGACAAGGCACTCAATGGATCAGGAAGCAGTCCCACCTTCACTGCTTCCATCCTATCTAGTGTCTAGGGGAGTAAGCTTTCACTTAGTCCAGTGTGTTGGAAAGTGAACTACTGGCCGGATTGGCTCTGCGTAACGTCAGGGCAAAGGAAACCAGTCAGTGGACACTGTTTACCTTTAGAATTAAAAACCTCAGAGATTCCTTGACGTTTTTTGGTAATTTCTGAAAATTAGCCCTTCTAAAACAAAGCATGCAATATACAAGATGGGATTGGATGTTTCAAATTAGCTTTCTCAGCATAAGGGATTGGAAGGCACTGAAGTACAAAGGGAAGGAGCATGTGACCAGTGGCTTCCACTGATTGAGCAAGAGCTGTGGTAAGGACTATGCTGTTCGAACTCAGGGTCTCTACCCAGGCATTGACTCCTCAAGGGGCCAGCATTACCTTCACTGATGCTCACGGTAGAGCAAATGCACCCTTGCCTACACCCATGTGTGACGTTCATGGACTCACACGTTTCCCATAGAGTTTTGTCCGCAAGTGCTATCTATGGTTGCTTCCACCTAACAAATGAGACAGGGCAGCAGCATGAGCTGTCTCATGCTGAGTGGAGACTAGTGCATAAGCAGTTTACTTCCAGAATCTGTGTGTGCTTCTAAGTTGTTCTGTATATACTTCGTCTTCTCCCCGTTCAGCGTTAGCAACACATTACACTTGTTCTCAAATGTTTACCATAAGGAAGTTCTCAGCACAACTGCCCATGATGGCTTCAAACCTTCTTTCAGCTTTAATGGGACAGTGGAACCATATTCATGGAGGAAACAGCACAGAATGTAGAGGTATAAATCTTTAAAAGGTTTCTGAAAAACCTTTTATCTTTTTTGCATAAAGCTTTTCTGTTTGGTTCTTCCAATGAGCAGGCCCTAAAGTGTGAGAAGTGCACATGAAGTCAGATTGAAGTCAATTATAAATCACTTCTCATGGTTTTATCTCAAGCCAAATTCTGACTATGATTTCATTAATACACCTTTATCTCCTCAGGTGGATTTGCCTTGCTCATAAGAACACATGTTAGATGGCTAGTGCTAATTATAATATGGTGCTAATGGCCTTCAAAGAGGCCAAAGTGACATAATGAAACTAGCTTTAGGGTGAAATGCTGGTCCAGAGGGCTCTAAGGCCAGTCTAAACATTCATCAGCCATCTGGCCAGGGAGATCATTCTCTCTTTCCTTCAGCTCTTTCATTTCTCATTTAGAAATGAGCCTGAAGATTGCTTTTTAATATTGGCTGAAGAGCCATCCAATGGTAGTTCAAGCGAGGTTGACTATTTGTCTAGAGAACAGGCATCTGTGAGAAGAGAAAACTAATCTCCAAAATAGAGGACCTTGTGTCATTCTTTAATGCCAGTATGCTTAGTATGACCCTTAAAAATTCAACATGCCAAACCCCTGAATGTGTTCTTCAGGGAATCTCTAAGGAAGTGTCTCTTGCTAAGTTACTTTTTTTTAGAATATAATGGCAAGGCTCTGAACAAGTCACCAAAGAAACAACCATGGCAGTGACACAGCTTCTGTGTCCCCACAGAGCTCATGGGCCAGTTCTCAGAAACTGCCTAGGCACAGGCAAACTTTTCGTGACCCATCCACAGATAAAAATCTCAGTCATATCATATGCCTGTAATGTGTGGACCCTGAATGAAGGAAGCTTACGAACTTGTAGGATAAATGAGAAAATGCAACAAAACTAAACTCAATAAGAAGTTGATCTGTACATTATAGAAGGATGAATTTGCTGAGTTCCATTAGCAGTCCTGTGGCGATGGATGTAGCAAGTCACTGCAGATAATTAAAGAGACAAGGTCAGGGCCACTTTGTGTGAAGTAAGCTTTGCAGTGAACACCAAAGACAACAGGGCTTACCATTATTAAAACTCTTCTATCAATGTAAGACTCATTCAGAGCATTAAACAGTTTCTTTCATAATACTCAAACCAGCCCACCCAGGAAAGCTCGGGACTTTTCTTTACCACAGTCTGGTTTATCTCCTTGTAAAGCTCTGAGTACTATCGAGATCCCATCTGAAATAAAGCTTGAATTCCAACAGCAGAGTATCCATCATGCAAAGATTATAGTTTGCAAGGCAAAGGTCCATGTGGATTTCAGAGCAAGGGCTGGGGTTCTAACCCAGTGGTAAAACATTAACCTAGTGAGTGTAAGGCTCTGACCAACACACACACACACACACACACACCTCACAGAGTTGGAGACTTGGAGGCACTTGGGGCTTTGGGTGCCCTACTTCTATTCCCAAACTGTAAAGTTCTGAACTGAAGCTCTACTGTTCCTAACCATTTGTCAATTTGTGATAAAGGACATTCATTATTTTAAGGAAGGCCATCCTTTGATTGTAGGACCATCCTGGAATGGACCCAATGTGTTTGTGTAGTGTGCCTTAAGGGCGGATCCTTACTTGCTCACGGGGAGATGATATCAGGCGTTTATGTGCTTTCACAGGGCCTAAGAGTCCTCACCTTTACAGTGAGAAAAGGATGCATCCTTTGACCTCTAGGATCCCTTCCAGACTCAGAGGCTGTAAATCTGAAAGTCCAGACGTCTTGATAACTTCACCCAAGCTGTGTTTATCATTCGAATCCTAGGAAAGAATCGAGCTCTCACAGCACCAAATTTCATAGCTCTGGTTTTTACATCTCACTGTGCAGCAAAGCATGTCTCATTGGTTAATTAATGCTGCCAGCACAGCAGCCTGCTAAGTGATTGTTTAACCAAGAGTGGAATAAAACACTACGATGACTGGTACAGTATCATTATGGAAAGAAAATTAAGAATCTGATAATTTGGTTGGAAGTCTCAGGTGAGGCTTTTGTATAAAAATGTTAACCTCAAGTAGCTATAAGCAGGTAAATGTTTTATTCATCCCACAGATACGAAATAAATGCTTATGATATAAATTATGTATAATTAATACTCCAGGGATAAAAAAATGTATGCTAATAGTTTGCCAGTTAATTAAGAAAGGAATATGAGGTAAACAAAGGTGATTATAGTTTATCTTGAGACCATAAACAGAATTCGTGCCTTAAATAATCTCTTTTAGAAACTACATTATACAGCAAGTTCTTCATCATGACCCTATCAGCACACAGCAACTGTTCAGTGGGGCTGTTAGAAGGGAAAATGGCTTGTGAGAGCAGTCCAGGCTGAGACCCAGAAGCCACTGGGATTAGGTTGGGATGGTCTTTTCAGTCCTGGTCCCTTCAGTGACATCTTATGAAATATGGGCCTTTCTGAAGCCAGAGGATTCATTAAAAGTTAGGAAAAACAAATATTAAAAACCTCAGAAAGTATGTTGTATGCTAAGTGACAGGCTTAGACTGTTGCTAATTCGGTCCCCTCTGCTAATGGCTCGCATGCCCTGGCATTCTCCTCCATAGGCTGGATAAACACAGCGATGGACGGCACAGCCCCGGAAAAGATACTTTCTGAATATTTCTGAGTTCTCTTGACTACTTCATTCATTCTCTCATCCAACCATCTGACCACCGACCTGTTCATTGACTCAACAATCATTTTTCTTACATTTACTTTTTAAATTTTATGTGTTTGAGTATTTTGCCAGCATGTGTATCTGTGCAGCACATGTCTGTACTCACAAAGGCCAGAAGATGGTGTCTGATCCCCTGAAACTGGAGATAGAGATGGTTGGGAGCTGTCATGTGGGTGCTGGGAACTGAACCTGGGTTGTCTGCAAGAGCAGCCAATAGTGTTAAGGGTGCAATCTATCTTTCCAGTTCCTCAATAAACATTTCTTGACCCTTGCTTCAAGTTCATCATAGGGGCTACAAATGTCACTCTTTTCTTCTCACAAGGTGTAGTTTGAATTGATCCATGGGATTTGGATCACATGAAAATATCCAGCAAAGAGCCAGCAATAGCATGAAAAAGTCTTAGAGAAATAAAGATTTGGGTTATCTTAGTGTCCTGACAGAGGGGATGTCCATAGGAATTGTGAGCATTCAGGGAAAGGAGGCAGCCAAGCCCTGGAGGGAAAAAAGCCCAGCAGGCAGTGGGGAGGGGATCTTGAGCAGCAATGGACTTTGAGGCCCAGGGAATGCTGGAAAGACAGAGTCCTCCCCTGGGTCACTGTGGCAACGAGAACCAACCAGTGGGGAAAATAAAAGACTATTACACCAAAGTTGCTAGGGCAAAATGGAGAATGCAAGCCTGAGGCATTGCTGCTGTGAGCTGGACCAAAAGCTGGTAAAGGTATCCTGAACACTTGTGCTCAGGGATCAGTGTGGGTGAGAAGCTGGTAGAGGCTGGAGTGATGAAACAGATTGGGTGGGCAGTTCAAGAGTAACACAGACTCAAGACTGATGTATGATGGGGTAAATATGTTCAGGAACTAGAGATGTGCCTTTTAGTGAACTACTAGAAAGATCCAGGGAAGGAAGATGGAGAAGACCGATGGCAGAGAGGAAGGATTTTCCTTACAAGCACTGGGTCCTCTTGCACATCCACAGAAGGAGAAAGAAGAGTTTCTCTGTAGGGACAGGAGCCAAGGTGGGATGTCTCTAGAGACCTTACAGTCCTTGGTGTAAGAGCTGGAGCTGAGATAGTGGAGCTTGGTGAAGAGCTCCAGCAAGAAGGAGGATGGAGATGGATGCTCAGAGCCATCTCTGAAAGAATTAGCAGAGCAACCCATCAGATCAAGGCACAGCTCAATGACACCTTTAAAGTTCAGTCTCCTTCATACTGTCAACCTTCTCTTCTCATGGACAGAAGGGCATCCCCTCTCTTGCATTGCCTGACATGTGTTCATTGAACACCTTTCTGCAGCTCTTAGGGTGAGTATGAATAGGTTCTTTTCATTGAGAGAATAGCTCCAGAGAGCCACAGTTTCTGATTTAGCAGGGTGCTTAGAAGGGAAGAAACCTCTGTATAGGGAGATGTACAAGTAGCTGGCAGCCCTACAGGCTAGTCCTGACCCTGTATTCTCCTGTATTCATGTTGATAAGTTCTTCTTAGGAACGAAGTCTTGAGAAGCTGGTTAAGATCTATATATCTCGTTTCTCTTGGGCTCCAGAGGTTGATGGGAATTGTTACAAGAACCAAAACAAAATGGTTGATGGGCCATTTCAGGGGTGTAGACATTTTTGGGTGCTGCTCTGGTGAAGACAGAGCTCTTAGCTTGAATGCAATGATTGACACTGTCAGTCTTGAGGAAAGTCAACATTATTAAGCTTAGTGGGATTTATGAAAAATAACCCAGTCCTTTGTGAAGCCAACTGTGAAAAGGGAAGTCAAGCTTACAGGGTCCCACAGGTTCTGTTACACACTGACTCTGATGAGAACAACTGGGTATACTTAGACTGGCTATGTTCCATCCTCTATCTGAGAATTGAGCACTGTCATTGCCAACCACCAGGACAGTACAAGGTCAGTCTTTAACAAACAAGATAATTTTTCCTTAATAATTGTCATTGTCATAATTCTTCTGTGATTCTGGTCCTGAAACTTATTATCCTGAACTAAAAATTTAATCTGCTGCCAGGAAAGCTAGAGCTACTCTAGATGTCCCAAGTCTGAAGGGTTTTTGTAATGTACACTCTAAAGTAAAAAAATTTGTTGGAACTGGAGAGATGGCTCAGCAATTAAACACATCTGTTGCTCTTCCAGAAGACCTGGATTCAATTCCCAGCACCCACATGGTGGCTCACAACCATCTGTTGTTCCACTTCCAGGAGATCTAAAGTCATTTTTTGGCCTCGGCAAGCATCAAATATGCATGTAAGACACAGAGCACATGCAGGCAAAACACCTATATATATACTGAATAAATAAAAGTATAAAGTTATTGTACATGTTTTGTGACATATACATACATATTATTGATATATACATATATATGTTATATAAGTGAATAGGAGTAAAATAATTAGGATATATGATATATAGGCTTATTTTTAGCAAAAAATGCCAAATTTACAATATTTCCCAACTAACCCCAAAGATAGTTGTTGCTGCTTACTCCATTGCAAGTGTGTCAGTTCCATATATGCCAACCACAGCTTTTGGTTTTGTCTATATTTTAAACTCCATACTTCCTGTTATGACAGTTCGTAACTGTATTTATCCGATGGTTAATGTTAATGTTTTTGACTACTCATTATTTTTTGAGATAGCTTCTCAAAGCTTTCTCTTATTTGAGTCTATCTGTCTTATTGATTTGTTACAGTTCCTTATCCATTGTTCTCAAACATATATCTGAAAACTATGATTTTCTTTTTTTTTTTGTGGGGGGGGTGCTTTCTGCTTCTCTTTAATGATGTAATGGTTTGAATGCAAAATGCCTCTCATAGATTTCAGTATTTGAACTTTTGGTCACCAGGTGGTGACACTCTTTGGGGAGGTTGTTGAACCTTTACAAAGCACAGTCATGCCAGAGGAAGTATGTCACTGAACTTTGAGGTTTATATCCTTCCTACCATTTCCACTTTGCTCTCTTCTTCCTGTGTGCATGGTTAGAATGTGACCTCTGACCTTCCTGCTCTTGTCATCATGCCCCTCGAGTCATCATTGTCTCTAGCCCTCTGCAACCAAAAGCCAAATGAGCCCTTCCTTCTTTAAGTTGCTTTTGGCTGTTATCACAGCAACAAAAGGTAACTAATAAAAGTGTTATAAATATTTATAGAATCTTAACTTTAGTCACCTTATCAACCATTTTGTCTTTCAGAGTTAGCAAATTTATAAGGTGTGCTCACCCCAATGTTATGAAAACATTCTTAAATATTTTTACTCTAAATTTGTTTTAATTTTCACATCTAACTCTATAATCCTTTTGGATTTGATTTGTATGTATGGTTATAGGTATAAATCAAGATTGACTCTCCCACTTCATGAACAGTCAATGGACTTGTCATTATTTATTGTTAAAAAAAAAATGACACTTTTCTCATAGGAAGACTTTAACACAAGGGATTAAAACCTAACAAGTTACAGAACTCACCACATGAATATAGGACTGGAGTTCAGATCCCTAGAACCCATGTAAAATGTCTGATGCTTATAATTCCTGTGTTTATAAGGCAGAAACAAGATATCCCCAGAGCAAGCTAGCTAGACTAGCCTATAAGTAAGCCATGAGATGGTGCCTCAAAGAATTAGCTGGAAAGTCATTGAGAAAAACCCCTAATATCAACCTTGGGCCTCAATACACATGTGCATACATGAGCATGCACACCCACACCTATGTAACCATGCACACATACACACATGCATACCACACACACATATAATCTGACCAAACATTTTTATTATAACATTATTTATTGTGTATATGCGTATGTGTGGTGTGTGTGTGTGCCACTGTACACATGTGGAGATTAGAGAATAACTAAACAGGGGGTCAGTTCTCTCCTTCCACTACCTGGATTCCAGGGATCTAACTTGAGCCATCAGGTTTGGTGACAGGCATTGTTGTCGGCGGAACCATTTTGCCAATCCCCAAACGAAACTTTCAGAAGAGCTACAGGAACAAACCACTGAGACTGTATTAGTTTCTTTCCCTAAGGTGTGATAAAATGCTCTGATAGAAACAACTTCAGGGCGAAAAGGTCAATTTTGGTTTAGAATTCCAGATGATGAATCCACCATGCTGGGAACACAGCACTAGGCAGGGGAGGTACGGCAGAAGGAGCAAGAAGCTGGCTGGTTCCATTGCATCTGCATTCAAAAATCTGAGAGCAAACAGCAAGCGAAATCAGGCTTTCAAGCCTCAAAGCCCGCCCCCCAGTGACATACTCCCTTCAGCAAGGCTCAACCTCCTATTAGCTCCATAACCTTCCTAAACAGTGCCTCCAGCTGGGGAGGAAGTGCTGAAGTACACAAACCTCTGAGGACATGTCTCATTCACACCATGATAGAGGCCGCTGAGGAGTTGTCACTGTAGCAGGAGGTAGATATGAGCTTCATGGAGCAGGCTACGAAGATCGCCTCTGTACTCCGCTCCCGTTTTCTTCCTCCCTGTGGATCCACCTGCTCTGACTGTTTGTGGTGGTTTAAGTGAGAAATGCCCCCCTAATCTTGTTTGTTTGAACACTTGGCCTCCAGATGATGTTAATATCTTGGAAGGTTTAGGAGCTGCGGCTTCACTAGAGGGAGCATATCACTGCAGGTAGGCTTTGAGATTAAAAGCCTCATGTCATTTCCAGTTGCTATCTCTGCTTAGTGCTTCTGGTTCAAGATGTGAGCTCTCAGTTCATGACTCAGCCACCCTGCCTTCCTCGTGCTGCCCCCAACATCATGGACTCTAGCCCTGGAACCGTAAGCCAAAATAAACTTCCTTCCATAAATTGCCTTGATTATGACATTTCATCACAGCAACAGAAAAGTAACTAATACTCTGTTGCCCTGTGACATTAATTTTGAGGTTGAACTTCTTAGCTCTAACACTTATGAAAGCTAAAGGTGCTATAAATAATCTCAGTAGATTTTAATTTATTCACTCATGTATTCTGCCAAGGCAAGAATATAAAATGTAAAAAAAAATAGCAAAGCTCTTTCTAGAGGCATGTCAGGAAGCCTAGACATAGGTGTGTGAAGGGGTGGTGGCAAACAGTAAGAAACGACTATGGGACTATGGTGTAAACTCACAAAGTGCAGCACATTCTAGATCAAAGGGCAGAGACCTCGGAGATCCAGGGGCGTTCCTGCACAGAACCAGGAATGTCAATGCTACTCCCATAAGAACAGAGTAGGCATCTGTTTGAGTCTTATTGTGTTGTCACAACAAACACCATAACCAAAAGCAACTTAGGAAAGAAAGAGAGTATCTTGCTAATACTTCCAGATCAGAGCCCAGCATTGAGGGAAGTCAGGGTAAGAACTCAATCAGAAACTTGAAGCAGAAACCATGGAGGAAGAGGGCTTGCTGACTTGCTCACTGGCTCCTACTTAGATTTCTTATATGGCTCAGGACAAGTTGCCCTCATAAATACTGGGCCCTCCTACACCAATTAACAGCAAAGATGGTGTCCCACAGACATGACCACTGGCCAATCTGGTCTATGCTTTCCCCTCAGATGACTCTAGGCTGTTTCAGGTTGACAGTTAAAGCTAAACTAGGACAGCATGGAAGCCCATAGCAGAGCAGCAGGTGCCTGGGGGATGCCTGCAGTACCTGGGAAATGTAAATGTAAGCTTTGTTTCCTTCTATCTTAAATTTCTTGAGGAAAACCACAGGTGCCTTCAAGGAAACAGATGGAAGCTGTGATGTGTTTTGTGTAACCAAAGCATTAGGCGGTGTTTGTGTGGCTTCGGGTGAGTGACTTCCTCCAAGCTCTGATCTTTCTCAAGTAAGACTCCAAAAGCCACTTCTTTCCTTTTACTTGTGGCTTTCTAGGATTCTTCAGTCCACTCTGCCTCTACGACAATGTACAAGTTGCGGGCGCCCCAGTATAGGTGGTAGAGCAGCATGGCGCCTGGGTTTGCTGTATTGTCTCTGCAAGTCTCATTCCAGAGCCCTTGGACAGTGAGGCGGCACAGTAGCAGAGAGAAGAAAGGACTCAGGGAGGGGGGCAGCCAATCTTAGCTTATTTCAAAGAGTTCACGTGGATTCTTAAGTGTCAGATCATGAGGAGGCTGGCAAAAGGGCCTGCTCCTCATGAGGTCTGGTTAATATTAGGAATTATTGCCTCAAACACTGCAGGTGTGGATCGACCCCTTTCAGTCCCTGTTAGCGGGGCTGCAACTGCCTTCGACAGCCTCCAAGCTGCTGAGTGCTCATGCCCAGGGCAGACAATGATGCGGGGGAGTTGCTGATTTTAGGATAGAAAATTACAATGCATATATAGTAAACAGCACCTGGAAGTTTACTAATGATTTTTACAATTAACAGCAGCAGTGCGGTCTGATTATTCATGCGTGCTTTCTATGAAAGAGAAGAAAGGAAGCAGATGTTGAAAACAGTCACGTGACCAAGAGTTTACTGGGAGGGGGCCATGGTGGCGAGAGAAGAAGGATGGATGGGCTGGAGGAAAAGGAAGAAAGGGTGAGTGAGGTGGAGATAGCTTCCTGTGGTTTTGTTCAGGCTGTCCTATGCAAATCACTTCATCCAGATCTCACAGGAAACCTTCAGATACTTTTGACACCTCCTTAACTCATTTCTACACTCTGCATATTTAAAGCCATGTGTATTTTATAGTGGCTGAGCAATAGACGCTTTAAGCAGTCAATTGGAACACATGATTGGGCATTTTTCCTGTTTCATACTGAATATTGTGTGGCTCTGATACACACAGGATTCTGGCTCAGTGCCTATAAAAGCCACTAAGTGGGCTTCTGGTTAATTCTGGAGGGCCCATTCCTCCACCATAAAGCCACCTGCATTATATTTTGAAGCCTGATGCCTGATTCTAACTTTTTATACCTTTCATCACTCAGCCTTTTAAATTTCTTGCTCAGCTCCAAGCAAACTCTATGGTTTTGTCTACTATGGAATATATTTACATATATACGTATATGTAAACGTATGTATATTTGTCAAAGTTCTCAAGGGTTAAATGTTTCTTCTCTCAACACACATGTGCAACATATACTTTTCGTTCCTATTTTAGCCTGCCCTTTATCCATCTAAGAAGACTTGTATGTGATCGAAATCCTAGGAAAACTGTTCTTTTGTAGTTTGCTATTGTCTTAAAATTTAAAATCATGGGGCTGCTATTTGAATCTTTGGACCTACCTTAGGCAGCTTACTCCCCACCTGTAGCTGCAGCTCAAGGGAAACTGATGCCTTCTTCTGGCCTCCTGGGAACCTACACTCAACTGCACATTCTCACACACAGATTCCCACATATATCTTAACGGGTTTTAACAATTAAACTATGCTATTTTTCATTTGTAATAATCGATTATTGATAGGAAAATTTTGTCCCATTTAGTAACACTAGTGAGTGACTTCAAGTAGACTTTTGTTTTCAATTCGATTTTCCTTTTTCTAAGATTTGATATAATGGAAACTCCTGGCCACAGGAACAGGATGATCATCTGGAGGGCTTGATTCTTGGCACCCTATTGGACAGGACAGTGCCCTTGGGAGTTAATACATCATCTTGTCAGTACTGGTCTTGATGAGTCACAGTGTATGGTGTTGGCAGTGGAGGTTATAAGCACACAAATGTGCATACATGCATACAAATTTATTCTGATTTATTCTGTGCCAAAAGACAGTGTTAAATACACATTTCTATAATTATTGCCACTAATATTTCCCCTTCTTTTAAATGTATTGAGTTGTTGAGTTGTATCTCTCATATATATACATACATATGTGTCATATACATGTATATATATGACACAAATATACATGTCATATATATCACATTTAATGATGTGTGTGTGTATATGTGGGTGTGTTTGTGTGTGTGTGTGTAGGGATCTTTCATGTTTCCCTTCTCATCTGTAGTTGGAGTTTTAACACTTCATTTAATCTTTTATTACATAATAAGAAATAGAGCCATTAATAGCTCAACTGCTGCACAGAGTGTCGACATAAGGGGCAGGCAGCACGGAGATTGGTGGACAGGGTTTCTTTGTGGTAACTCTGGCTTCCCTGGAACTCTCTCAGTAGACCAGGCTGGCCTCAAACTCACAGAGATCTGCCTAGCTCTGCCTCCTGAGTTCTGGGATTAAAGGCATATGCCATCACTACCTGAGATATTTCAGGTCAGTATTCAGTTAAATGGTGTATTTTAGTCATATCAGAAAAACAGTGTATTGGAGATTGTATAGCTAAAAAGAGACAAAACCATAGCCTGTGTGGTTTTAGCAATATGTGTTCAACACATTTTGATACTTTGGGTCAGTTAAATACAATTTGTACCCTGTTCTTGAAATGTAGATGGTGGATGAAATGAAATGCTTTGAAAAATTCTTGCTATTATATTTTAGAATGGTAATTTGTTTATGATGTTTTATTACAGCAATAGGAAGCCAAATAAGGCCTTGCCTTCCACCCAAGATTGTCCTCTAACTTCCACACACATTGCTTACAAGAACCTAGAGAAAGAGAGCAAGAGAACAAGAGCAAGAGAGAAGAGAAGAGAGGCGAGTCAGAGTCAAGAGTATTACCAAAGTTTCTCTGGCTGGACGAATTACTTTTTAGATCTTTGAATTTCCTTCTGGTCTCTAAAAAAAATGAGCTATGAACGTATTTGATAATCAGATTATGAAATTCTAAAGGATGCATGATCAGGCCATGAAGTATGAAGCATGGATGATCAGGTCAAGGAGATCTGGAGGATGGATTATCAGTCACAGGCTTCTGAAGAATGAATGTTCAGATCATAGGGTTCTGAAAGATGCATGTTCAGGCCATGGGGTTCTAAATAAGCTCAGCCCAAAAATAGCCTTTTTTCTTTCTCTAATAAGGTGCTTACTTTTACTATGACTGTGAAATAGCATTCAAGGCTCTGACTTTGTGGGAGAAAGGAGATATGCCTGGTAAAATGCCACAAGGCTTGTTCTTACTATGAAGACTCACATCTCTTGGTTAAATGCTAGTTAGATTGCTTCTAACTTTTTTTTAAGGTTTATTTATTTGGACACTTCCACATCATAGTCCAATGCTGAAGAAAGTCAGGATAGGAACTCAAACAAGGCAGGAACCTGGAGGCAGAGCTGATTCAGAGGCCATGGAGGAGTGTTGCTTACTAGCTTGCTCAGCCTGCTCTCTTTTTTTTTTCTTTTTATTTTAAGATTTATCTATTTATGTATATGAGTACTCTATCTGAATGTACACCTGCACCCAGAAGAGGACATCAGACCCCACTACAGATGGTTGTGAGCATCCATATGACTGCTGGGAATTGAATTTCAGGACCTCTGAAAGAGCAACCAGTGCTCTTAACCATTGAGCCATCTCTCCAGTCCTAGATTGCTTCTAACGTACTTCCAGCTAACTGTCAGAATCCTGAAAAGGCATATTCTGATCATTTGGGGTGGGGGGGCAGGCATAAGGATTTCATTTTCTTCCTGCAGAAAGGCGTTTTCAAATGTCTTTACTTCATCATTTTCAGTGTTGTCAGTCTTGGGAGAAGTGGAAGCTCACAACAAATTGGTTCTATTCAAATCCATCTATCAGTTCAATGCCATAAGAAGTCAATTCTCAGTAGCAGGTCTGAGGAAGTTGGCAAGCTGGTTCATAACATTCTTGGTACTCAATAGATTCTAGAAATGAAAAGTGTAGATGGTGGAATAGTGCTATGGGATAATAAGGCAGGTTTCTCCACAATTGTACTGAAAATAGAATTTTGAAACAAGAACTGATGAAGAGACCAAAGAACGGCCCAAGAAAATACAAATGCCATGCATCAGAGGTGAAACTTGAGTAAGAAGAGAAAGGGTTGATGTGTAGTAGCCAGTGATCCTTCCAGGATTTCAAGGAGAAGTTAATTTCTGGCATCCTGAACAATTAGACTAGGATCTAACTTATGGCTAAGTTATAGCTCACAGGACTTTAGAGACAGTGATGGATGCCTGTCAGTTCCGAGACTTACTTCCTGTGGGCCCTTTTTTCTCCTGTTCTTGAGTGACTACTTGTGTCCCAGGTTTTTGGATGCCATGGTTATAGACAGAGAAGGACCATCTGACACAGCCGTCGTGTGAAGTGAAATAAAATGTTATATCAGGCAGACTTGGTACTACTGTAGTCTCCAGCTGATGTTCATTGCCCCAACTCTTAAAGAGGCAACAAAAGCAATTTATATTTCATATTACCTAAGAACAGCATACTGTCAGTCTATATCCCATATCATCATCAACCCATGTAATAATATTGATTCTGGCAAGATGATGAACTATTTGTGTTCAGGAATTATATAATATGCATGTCAACATCCTTCTTTACTAATAGTATTGTGTTTAATTGATAGAGGGGTGCTAATTAATAGCCTAGAGCTGCAGTTCTCAACCTGTGGGTCATGACCCTTTTGGGTATCAAATGACCTTTCACAGGGGTCACCTAAGACAATCAGCATATCAGATATTGACATTATGATTCCTAACAGTAGCAAAATAACAGTTATGAAGTAGCAATGAAAATAATTTTGATTGGAGGTCACCACAACATGAAGAATTGTGTTAAAGGGTCACAGCATTAGGAAAGTTGAAAACCACTGATCTAGAGGAGCTAGCTGATGGATTAGTATGAACCTGGCAGAGTCTCATCTCATGTAGCTTACATCGTTTGAAAGTCTCTAAATGAAAACATGACTTGTTGTGCTGCTCAAAAATAAAAGGACTAAAATCCCATTTGTACAAACAAAATACAATTATTTTATTTTCCGATTTGTATTACTAGTGTTAAAAAACATAAACAAACCACCTGAGTCAAAATCCATGTGGAATTCTGAGCTTACGTCCTTCTAATATGTGAGGGATGCAGGGCTCACTGATGCTCTGGGGGTACTGTCATCATAAATATGCCACTATCCTACAGAGCTAAACAAAGCCGTGATGTTCCAGCCATCAAGGAGGCTGCCTTTGAACTGGCTCAGCTTCGGTTAGATTCATTAGCCTGCTTTGTATTTAATAATGTAATTAGTGCTTGGATTTAAGTCATCCATCTTGTTTCCTAAGCTAACTTTGCCTTTGTTTGTTTCTGTCTGTGTCTGATTTTGACCATCCGCGTCGCCGAGGATGGGTTGGCACACTGGATCTAAATGGCCTCACACAAGCAGGAACAATGTAATGCTAGGTGGAGCTGGAGTGGCCCAATCTCTCCTCTTGGTGACCCACGTTATTCAGAGGAAATAAAGAGAGGTCTTTAATTAACCAAATAGGTTGGAAAGCCGCATGTCTGCTGCCTGCCAGGAACTATCAGAGCTAAAGTATTTCAGGGTTTCTTTCAGACAAACAGCACTGATTAAAAGTGACCAACACAGCATAATTGCCATTGTTTTGTTCACAACCAGGAATGTTTCCTCAGAGAAATGACAGAGGCTGTTCAACTCCACAGTTTTTAGCTCCTTCTCCGTAGCCCTCAGTCCCATCCTGAGGTCCCACCTCAGGCTGCAGTTGGAAGGAAGTCGCTGCTCAGCCCCGTGTGCTAATGTCACACCGAGCAGCAGGCAAGCATCTCCCTGCACCTGGAAGAGGCTGAGTGAGGCTGAGCTAGGAATGGCAGTGGGCACATTCTTTACCTGTATTTATTACTTTTTAAATCATTTTATGTAAAAATTATTGCATAAAAATTATTTATATAAAAGTATTATTATATTTAGGTAAAATATATTGTATGTTGAGCATATTCCTGGCCCTGCTCCTCCTCCTCTTCTCACCCCTCACCACCATAATTTCATTTCTACTTCCATTTACTACATACACACAACACATACACACATGTGTGTGTATAAATATATATATGAAGAAACATTTTTCTTTATATATATATATATTTATATATACATATATATATGAGATTTTAAGTGACTATATAAAATCTAAGCACACAAAAGAGGAAACATGTTTTTTCCTCAGGCTGGATCAATTTATTAAATATGATATTTTCAGTTGCCTCCATTTCCCCATAAATGACATAATTTTATAATTTTATTCTTTATTGTTGAAAAAATTATATATACTGTGTGTGTGTGTGTGTGTGTGTGTGTGTGTGTGTGTGTGTGTGTGTGTGTGTTTGTGTGTTTCTTACTCACTCATCTGTCACAGGACACCTATGTTGTTTCTGAAACTTAGCTCTTGTTCATAGAGCTGCTACGGACACTGGTGTGCAGGTTCCTCTGTGATGGGTTGACTTTTGCTGACATTAGGACAGAAGTCTCCACACTGACTCTTTGAGATGCTCCGTTCTGCTGAGAGCATTTCCCCTGGCACAAGCTATGAAACAACTAACATGTTGCTGGCGTTGGTATCTCATTTTCCAGAAAGACTCTGTCTCAGCTCTGGAGCGAGCCTGGCATTCTGTGCTCTTAAGAGTTAGTTTTGCTCCTTCTTCAATCTTGGAGACCATTCACCAAGTACAGATGGTGGCACAACTACAGGTCATTTTTTAAGTATCTTTAGGCAGCCTTGTTTCTGCCCTGGTGTTCAGAGACAAATGGATACCTCTTGCTATTTCCCTTGTACTCTGAATCTACTTCCTAGAGGGACTACAGCCTGCCAATTGAATGTGCTGTTTGACTCCTGCAAGAGACTGACAGAAATTAAACAGTGTGGTTGTTTAGAGGTTGTTTAGGAGATGCTTGGGAAGTCAGAAATACCATTTCAGCATCCCAATTGTTTCCCCCAACAAAGAGGGCTGAGGGATAGATGTTCCTCTTTTTAAAAAGGGTCCATGGGGTTGGAGAGTTGGCTTGCCACTCATTCAGAGAGCTTGAGTTTGGATCCCAGCACCCATTTTGGAACTCTAGTTCCACTGGGCCTGATACCCTCCTCTGGCTTCCGTGCTGTCCACATACTTGTGGCAGAAGATAGACAGACAGACAGACAGACACACACACACACACACACACACACACACAATCTTTTTAAAGAAGTTCCAAAACAGACATTTCTGTCCCTCAGTCTTGGGTGGTGATAGCTAACAAAATCCCAGAGAAAGAGGGAGAACAAGAAATTGTTCATCGTGGGATACCTGTCTAGGCTGTGTGTTTGTAACCACACTTTCCCAGTGGCCAGTTTCATCAAGTTTATCATTACTGTTTGGTCTTTATAAACTTTCAGGGAAGGGAAAGGTCGGAGACTTTTTTGGGAACGGGAATTTGTGATACCTCATTTTGTGTTTATGCACAGTAACAAACATGCTTCCCTTCCTCTGTTTGAAGTCAGAACTATTAGAGAATAATACGCCACAAACACATTTGTATTCTGTCTGGCAATGGTGTTTTCAAATTCTGCACTCAAGGAGGGCATTGTTAGATGATTTACCCTCTCCTAGAAGTTTCATTGTCTTACTAAAGTAATTACTCTGCATATTAGGAAGACCAAACACTAGTCTTAAACAGAAGCCTAAAGTCTATTTCATTGATACTTAATACAATGGTTTTTGAAACAAACTGTGTGATGTTCTGACAGCCTGCATGCTTCCCCTAATGACTTTCCCCCATCTTCCCCCACCTTCTTCAAAACCGCCATGGCTGTTCTTAAGTACATATACACACCCATACCCACACACACCCATATTCTCTCTCATATTCTCTCTCACAGTTCTCCCTCTCTCTCTCTCTCCTATCTCCTATCTCCAGGAAAAATAGAAGCCTTTCTGATTTTCTGATATGCATGCCTCCACTCGAGTAATTCACAATTCCTAAATTTATCATATGCATGATATAATTTAAAATCCCTTAAAGTATAGTTTTGGTATAAAGTATAAAACTCCTGGAGACTTTGGTTTGGTGATGTACATGCGATAGCTCACCCTGGCCACAATGGTGTCTCTGCAGATATTTATGCCACATAGGTGCTGGCTCCTCCCATGTGGGAAGCTTTGAACCTTGGCCAGGCTCACCCCCTCTGTGCCAGCTCCCCTGCCCTCCAGCACTATTTGGGCAGTAAGTGTCCCACGCCACCTGCCCTGCTCCTGTTGACCGTCTTTACCTTGGATCTTTATCCAGTCTTAACAGAAGCCAAGCTACTCTACAGACTCACCCGCCTTTAATGTGGGACTTAGCCCAACATTTACCTCTGAGAGAATCTCAGATTCCCATGCCTTTCAAGGCCTGGCCAGGACTCTGTCACATGTCCATGTGCTATGATAGACCTGCCAAGTCCATAGTCCCCTGCAGCCCTTGCCACTCAGCCTCCTTTACAGTTCAGGTGGTTCATACTCTTGGGCCCTTTATTTGGTTTACCTGCACCCTTTGTAAAGTGGAACCTGACATTTGACATCACTAACCTCAATAACTGAATCAATTCATTACTTAAGATCGAAACCAACTAACTTTTCATCATTCTGGCTTTCAAAAAGACGAAGGATTTCCAGTCCCACCGAGTAAAAGCTGAAGCTTGATTTCATTGACGTTTTCCTTATTGGGGTGTTTAGGTATCCCTCAAAGCCAGTTATGAAGCCAGTTCCTTGTCCATATAGGCAACAGGTTCTTTGTCGTCACCAACACCGTGTCTTCCATCTTCCACGAGCTGGAGTGTGTCTGCCAGGAGGCTGACTTACTCATTAGTCATTTGACCAGCATTTGCTCAGCAGTTGCTCTGTGACAAGCACTGGCCTGTGCACAAAACAGTACAAAGAAAGGAATGAGTCTATCCAAAGGGAGTCTGTGACCCAGGAAAGCAAGAAAAACTGAAAGTCCGACACTTACGAATGCACAGAAGCCAGCAGGTGAAGTTGGGACCTGTTCATTCACTTCTTCAATCATTTCCTCACCTAATTTTTAAGACAATGAACTTGAAACTCACCGATTTGGCCAGTGAATTCTAGTGATTCTTTCGTTTCTGCCTCCCCAGTGCTGGGATTACATGTGTCTGCAGCCACGCTTAGCTTTTGTACAGGTACTGGGAATTGAACTCGGGTCCTCCTCGTGCTTATGCAGCTCAAGCATGTGCTTTACTGCCTGAGCTTTTCCCCCCCAGCCTCCACCTTTCCTCTTAATAAGCTTATTATCTTAGAGATTTGTTTAATGACTATGCAAAGCTGACCAAAACAGCAGGCCTCTTCCTTTCCTCAGAGGAAGGACTTAAAGAAGAGCTGTCAGCCATCTGCTCTCCCAGCAACCAGAGGATTAGACATCTTAGCCCCCCAAGGGGGGCTTGGACCACAGGTCGGCATCCTGACAGTAAGCTCACTAGGAGCCAAGTGACAGGAGTGGGGATGGCTGTGTAGAGCAGACAGGCAATGGGCTGGAAAGGGGGTCAGTGACAGATCACCCTGCACTTGGGGGGCATGGGTCTGTCCCAAGAATAGTAGGGTCACTCAGAGGTCTTACAAAAAAAAGGGACACATTTGCATTTTAGAAGAATGAATATTTCATGGTAAAATTTGAACATCTTGAGACATCTAGAAGGGAGACAAACATTTTCTAGTCAATTGGAAGACAGAAGAATTTAGAGTAGTGGCTGGTGATTTGCGATCAGTGAGGGGGGCAGAATTATGGAACGTTAGCTTATGCACAGGTTAGTTTTCTCCTCTCTGTGAGCCACTGGATCCTCACAAGGAGCCATTGAAGTGGCAAGGGATGAATTTTAGCTCATGAATTCAAGGGATAGAGTCCATCACTGCTGGGAAAGCGTGGTGCTAGCCTGGTATCTGAGCAGATCAGAAGGCAGAGAAAGGGGGATGTGGGTGCCCAGGGGCTTTGCCTTCACTTTTTTATTCAGTCCTGGACTCTGGTACATGGGGTGGGTCTGCCCACATTTAAGGTGGCTCTTTCCCACTTAGTTAAGTCTCGATGAGAATGAGAACAAAGACATCCCCAAAGTTTTGCCTTATAATGCATCTAGGCATTTTTTTAATCCATTCAAGCTGACAACAGAATTACACAGCATATATATTCGGTAAAGATGGACCTTATGCAGCACCCCATGTACCTGCAGCTTAGTTGCAGCACCCAATGTGCCTGCAGTGCATGATGGATTCATTCCAGGTTGCCAGGAAACGTGTGTATAAAGGGAGCCTATACTTCTTTGTGTAAACAGTTCATGTTTGAGAAGAAAGCAATTGAAGGAGATGCCTGGGCATTTGCTACACAAACTATGCATTGTTCAAGATAGCCAACTCTCACTATATTTGAATGATTGCTCATTAAGAACATGCAAATATATTTGAATATCTAAGTGTGTTTGTAAAGTTCTGTGTTTATTATCCCCCTGATCTCGGACTGTTAAGACTCCTTAGCCCTACAGCAGGCCTTGTTCTGGAGTGATCTGGTGGAGAAGGAAGCAACAGAGGGATAGGGAGAGAATATATGCAATTAATTAAAAGGGTATTAGTTCTTGTTCCTAATTAAAATCAAGTAAAAATAGGAATTTGACAGGTGTTTGGCCAGAAAGAGCATATTAAACAATTTTCAATCCTTAGGGAAAGAATAGAGAAAGCTCAGAGAAGCATTCAGAGGACATTTTTATTATCTTTTGTAATGCAGTACCTTCCAAACTTGTTGGCAGTCAACCCCGGGTGTGGAAGTCAGGTTCAGTGGACATCTGTGCGCTTGCAGACAGGGGGAGCCAACTTCTGCACACATGATCATGAAGTGTGTTCCGTGGTCTGACTACAGTCCTGAGTCATAAACAGCAAAGCATTTGAGTTGTCATTTCAACTATGGGTAAAAATTCCAAGTGTTCTCAGCAACTATGGCAGGAAGAGGAACTTCCTGGGGCGAGGTTCCTCTCATCTGTTCCCAGATGTATCTTCCATGCTTCACAGGGTACTGAGATAAACATGTGCTCCTTTGACTGAATGGGTGGGGAGAGAACCAGTTTCTCTTTAAAATGTTGTCCTGGCTAGTTTTATGTCAACTTGACACAAACTGGAGTTGTCTGAAAGGAGGGAACATCAATTGAGAAAATGCCTCTCCAAGATCCAGCAGTTAAGCATTTCTTAATTAGTGATTGACAGGGGAGGGGCTTAGTGACTGGTGGGGGAGGGCCCAGCCCATTGTGGGTGGTACCATCCCTGTGCTGGTGGTTCTCAGTTCTATAAGAAAGCAGGCTGAACAATTCATGAGGAGCAAGCCAGTAAGCAGCACCCGTCCATGACCTCTGCATCAGCTCCTGCCTCCAGGTCCCTGTCCTGTTTGTGTTCCTGTCCTGATTTCCTTTGATGATGAGCAGTGCTTATGGAAGTATAAGCCTAATAACCTGCTCCTGTTTGCTTTTGGTCATGGTGTTTCTTCAAAGCAATAGAAACCCTAAATAAGACAAGTTGGTACCAGGATTGTATGGTTATTTCTACGATAGACCTGACCATGTTGCTTTAGGGAGGGTTGTGGAAGAACTTTGAAACTTAGTGCAAGAAAAGTCATTCAGTGTTCAATGCTTGGTGAGCTGTTCTGTGGAAACCTGAAAGACAAAGATGTTGAAGGCAGTGCAATAGATGGAGGCCTGGTTTGTGAAGCTTCAGAGGAAAGTAAAGACTCTGTTGGGGTCATTTTTTATTTTGAATTAAGACTCTGTGGTCCTGGTTAGCTGGGGCTGAAGCTGTGATTAACAAGATACCAGACCTACTAAAGTGAAACCTTTGCTTTGCTGGGATACTCCATGCTGATCAGCTGGAGCTAAAAAATTAGTGATTAAGAAGAGACCAGCATCAGTGAAGTGAAATCTTCTGGGAAATGTTTCCCGAGAATCAGCACACACAAGCTGTGCTCCAGAGGAAGCCAAGGTTGTACCTCATGCTGGCATCTGAACTTGGTAGTGTAAGAGTCACCCAGGTGGTACTTGTTTTGAAAGCATGAAGGTATCATGGAGAGCAGCTGAGGCTTGGCACTGAGAGGTCAGGAGAGGTCATTGGTGAAGGTGCAGTGTCAATGGCAGTTGAAGGCCCAGGATTGAAGAGGTCATGCAGAGAAATTGAGGCTTGGCACCATGAAGAGATCCTAGGAGAGGCTATTAGTGAAATTGCAGCCCAGTTGCAGCAGAGGACCCAGCATTTTGGAGATGCCAGTACAATGGCATGACCAGGGACAGCAGCAGCAGTAGAGTGGAGCCATCTGGAGCCTAGAAGACAAGCTGTGTGTGCTGCAGAAGGCAGAGCCAGAGAAGTGACTCCAGCTCCTTGGAGGAGCCCAGATAGTGAGTTAATAAATGCCAGATATTGGGCATTGAGTTATTTACACTGTTGGAATTTGGTTTTGCTTTGTTCAGATTTTGACTGTATTCTGGTTCTTCCCTCTTGAAGTAAAAAAGTATTTAATTTATTTTTATTTTACAGGCCCCCACAGTTGAGAGACTTTAAACTTTTTTTGTTTTGTTTTGTTTTCAAGACAGGGTCTTACTATGTAGCTCTTACTGTCCTGGAAATCACTCTGTAGACCAGGGTGGCCTAGAACATACAGCAATCCACCCGCCTCTGCCTCCCAAGTGCTGGGATTAAAATCGTGTGCCAGGCTAGAAACTTTAAACTCTTATGAGAGAGAATTTGAAGTATTACAGGGAACTTAGGTTTTGAGACTGGATAGTTTTTTAAAGTGTTTGAATTTGTAAGGCTGTGGGACTTTTTTAAGTTTGTAAAATGTTTTATATTGTGATGTCTTTATAGTATGTGATCTTGGAGATGAACAAGAAATAAAAGGTTGTGCTTGTTTTGGTTTTACATTGAAACTATTAAAACCCTAAGTAGGACTAATCTACTCAAAGGCTTGAGGTGTGGAGCTGTGATTTTCTCTGGCTGCCTGCTCTCTTGCAGGGAGGGAGAGGAAGTCCTTTTCAGAGGAGTGTATCTATGTGGATGGAGGTCTGTGTGTGCTGGGGGGAGGAGTGCAGCAGCATGCACGTAGAGGTCAGAGGGCGGCCTGTAGAAGTCAGTTTTCTCTTCCACCATTCGAGTCTTGGGAATCGAACTCAGATCATCAGGTGCTCAAGTGTCTTAACCCACTGTGCCAGCTCAAAGGCCTAGTAAGTTCCTTCAAAGAAAAATCACTTATTCATCCTTGAAGGCCTGATAAGTTTTTGATCATAGACAGTATCAGTACAGAGCAAAAGTAACACTGAGCTCGATGCGGCTCCAGTGGGCTTATGATTAGGTACTCTTAGATTCCTCTCTCACTTAAACGCTTCATTTGTCTTCCAGTTGGGCCTACCACAATCATGTCCATAGCAAGATCATTGTATTTTCATGGGTGGATTTTAGGGTCACACAGAACACACACGTGAATTGTGACTTTGGAGATGTGCCCCATTGCCTTACCTCTTAGAGCCTCCTCACAAGCTCTCTCTGTCCCACCTGTGTGGAATTCGTCTGCCCGGTGATCGATTCTTGATCACTTACAGTTTAGTGAGAAGCATCACTGTGAGTTACGTCAGATCTCTTAGGCTGTGTGGAGGGAGATGTAGGTGGTGTGTAGATATAACTAGGGATGGAGACTTATCCCCCCCAAGGTGATCATGGAAGCTACTTAGTCTGCTTGCCACCATGGGGTTGCAGTTGGCACTTGAAACAGAGAGATGAATGTGAACAAGGTGAGAGAGCAAAGGAACCGGACTCCTGAGAACAAACTGAGGTCCAGGAGAACTCAGAACCACTGGGGACAATCCTGGACCTAAGTCTGTCTTCACTTTCTAATCTCAGTGACAAGTGTTCAGATGTGCTCATGCCCTTCATGCTAGAGCTGCACCTGTGTTGGCTCAGCATGCACAGAAGCTGAAAGATCAGGTCAGGAAGCAGCCAGGGCACCTTGGGCCCAGATGGCCACAACTCCTCACCCTCAAGGTAAATCCAAAGATCAGCCATCTCCACTCTGCCCCTGAGTGGAAATTCGCTGTCACCTCCCTGCAACTTCCCATGTCACAGTCTCTCATAGCCAAGCTCAAGGGTCCAAGGGAGTCACTGGGGGAAGTATATATAGTTGCATCATAGCTCAGCCCTCTTCCCCACTCATGAGCTCCTAGGCTGTGAGTCCAACATGCAAATACCCTGGGAAGATATTCTGAGCCACTGTGTCATTAGGGAGGATTCAAAAGTCCCTGGATCAGCCTGACTCTGCTTGGGAGCTATTAGCAGACCTGTGAGCCAGAGATTAACAAAGGTTTTCAGGAACTGCAAGAGGGGTAAGCAATCAAACATGGGGCTAACACTGGAGAGCCCTGTGTGTGTGTGTGTGTGTGTGTGTGTGTGTGTGTGTGTGTGTGTAATGTAACAGCAAAGCCCCTTAGAATCTTCATCACTCTTTTCTTTGCATGGATTCACCTCCTGGCATTCACTGGAGAAGGTACCCTGGTTAGTTTTCATTGTCAATTTGACACAAAGTAAAGTCACCAGGAAAAAGAGAACCCCAGCTAAAGAATTGCCTCCATCAGATTGGGCTGTGGTCATGTCTGTGGGGAACTGTCTTGACTGATAATTGGTGGAGAGCCTTGCTCAATGTAGGCAGCACCACCCCCAGGCAGGTAGGTCTGAGCTGTATAAGAAAGCAAACTGAGAAAGCCAATGAGAGCCAGCCAGTAACTCTCCATTGTCCCTACCTGGAGTTCCAGTGGTGGATTGTAACCTGGAACTGTAAGCCAAACAACCCCCTCCCCCATGGTGCCTATCAGGGCATCAGAACTGAAACTGGGATCTAATGTCTGGGGGAAGTAGAGTATTGAAGACAGAGGAAACAGTACCTGTGCAATCCCCATGGTAGGAAAAGCAGAATGAATGGATACTTAATCCACCAGCATCAGAAAACACAATGTGACAGCTTCATACGAGCCGTGCTTCTGCTCTGACAGCCCAGGCAAGTCATAGAACTGATTCATTTTTCCCCCCAAATATATGAATTCCAATTTTTATTTTTATTTAAAAATTGAAATGCCTGGTAATAGTAAAGTCACCTTTAAATGATTGTGAGCTGTGTCAAGTGATGCCTGGAGGTGAAGACCATTTGAAAACCATGACACCCTCACAGGTTAACTGAGAAACTATGGTGATACCTGGGGAGCTGCCGCAGTTCGCACGGGGGAGTTGGTCTTCTAACACTTGGCGCAGAGACTTCTCAGATCCATCATCTTAACTCTAAATCACTATCAGTCCTTTTTTGTTGAAACAAAAGATTTGCCAGCCGAACAGTAAAACCTGTGGGCTTGCCAAAAGGGGAAAATAATTGCTGTTTTACCATAAAAAATAGTCTTAAAATTATATTTGTAAAATTTTGAATCAGTGACTTGCCGTCTTGTATAATAAGTCCCTCTTGGATATTTAAATGTCTGGGTATTTTGGTGGCAGGGGTTGTCTGGCGTCCTCCTAACAGTTCCGTGGGCAGCCCTCCTCAGGCTTTTTACAGATACATATTGGCACAAATGATGCATCAGCATTCGAGGACACGTGGGAACACGTTCTGCTCTCATTCAGACTGCAAGATACTTCTCGAGGGGCTTGGGAGAGAATGAATCAAGAGTGAAAAGCAGAGGCCAGTGGGGATTTACTGTGGGTAGAGGCACCTTCAGACAGGCGCTCACTCGCAATGTTCTCCGTGAGCGATGAAGGGTTCAGGTTCTCAAGAGGTTGCCCAGAGGCAGGACAACATCATGGCCAGTGGGAGGGCCTGGGAGCTGGGATTGCTCAAGCCGAATGAACTCTTTCTCTTGAACACATGGTAGGTATTACTACAGAGTGATTTTTGCAATCACAGTGCAAAGCATTAAGATATCAGAAAGTTATCACAAGAGGGGAATGTTTCCAGAAGTCAGGCAGTTACAACAGGGGGGAAAAAAATCTTTAATTTTTTTTTACTCCTGCTGTCAAAATTAGTATCTGAAAAAGAAGAAACCTATGTGTGGGGATGGGGCAGAGTGGGAGCAAGATTGATTTTGTTTTGTTTCTTTTAAAGACCCAACTAAACGGTTTCTGATAACTGTCATCCGGGTGCTTTATATGTGCGAACTCTGTACGCTTTCATAGATGATAGTATTCACCCCACTTTTCAAATAAATAGCCTGTAGTTTCAAGAGGTGTGGAGGATCCTTAATGAACAAGTAACAGTGTTGGGATCTAAACGTACGCTGAACTAATATGACAGAGTCTCATGTTCTCAACCTGTTGTTTCAAGTTCCTCTTCTTGACGTTAGTTTGACTTTATTTCTCCAAAACTCCTCAACAGCTGGAGAAATTCTCTTCTGCTTCCTCCTGCTATCGATTCAGTGGAAGGAAATTTTTTTCCCCCAATTTATCCACAAACTTAGAGTGATTCTGAAACATGAATCTCCTTGAAACGCAATAAACAACTTTTAAATTTAATCCTCAAAACCACCTAACACAGTTTTTCTCCTCTTTGGAAATTATCATAAAATGCTAATTTGATCAGTTTCTCACTGTGATTTTTTTTCAAAGCTGTAGTTGGGAGATGTGTGGCACCGCATCTGATTGTACAATATCCCATTCAGAGCAACAACGAAACTACCACCTCGGCCTGCAGTCTGGGCTCGCTTTTCTTTTCTCTCGGAGCTTTTTTGTGTTTACAGTTCCACTTTCGTCACTCTCTTTCTCACCTATATTTTTATAGTCCCTGTCAGGAGAGATCAAGTGGACACCTCGGGAAATGGATCACATTCCACTTTCGAAATCCCCTAAGACTTCTTTTCCCCCCCTAAGGTTTTCATTTGAAATTGTAGTTTGATAATTAGGCAGTTCATAAGAAGCCATTGTTTGAGTCACTGAGACAAATTATAACATAGTTTTTAAAAGTTATAAAATGTGGTGGTAAACCAGGTGGTGGTGGTACATGACTGTAATTAATAGACAGGACTACACAGAGGAACCCTGTCTAGAAACCAAGAAAGAAAAAAGAAAATGTGATGGTCTCTATTTATGCATGCATTGATATATATATGTGTGTGTGTGTGTGTGTGTGTGTGTGTGTGTGTGTGTTACCATATAGCTATCAAGCATCCATGCACTGTCAAATCATTTCTGCACGGAATCATCTGCTCGTAAAGGCACCCAGACACACCTGCATCCATGTATCATCTAAGCAGTCATACGTGTATCCACACATTCATGCATCTGTGGATACATGCATTAAGGCACACACCCAGGCATTCATACACTTATGCATGCACTCATGCATCCATCCAGGTATCTGTGCAGCCACACATTTATCTACCCAACACCCAATCTAAGGACGGAGTAGCTTCTTACCCTGCGCATTGACTTTCTTCTGATTGCACCAATTTTGACTTTGCTCCAGAATCCACACCCCGACTGCTATATCATCATGTCTACCTATTCTGTTGATCGCTCTCATCAGTAAATAGCAGTTTTATAGTTTGCATCATGAAGCAAAGCTTTTCAGTCCCACACAGACCTCTGAGCACCACCTTATTTACCATCTATTCTGAGGTACAGTTCTTTGAGAGCACTGCCCACTCATCCATGTCAGTTAGGACAGTCTTGGTCCCTGGCTTGGCCTCTCCCCACTGCACAACAAGCGTTCTTGTCAAGGAATCAGTGACCAGTTGCCAAGCCCTGCTCGTGGACTGGACAAGAACACTCAAAGTTTGTCCCTACAGAGGCACTGGGCTGGAGCTGGAGTCACGGGCATCTATGTGTTGCCTGGTATGAGTGTTGGGACTGAAACTTGGGTCTTGGAAAAGAACAGAGCACACTCTTAATTGTTGAGCCATTCCTGTCCTGGAAGATTGCATGTTGGAGTATTGGGCATTTTTTCAGAGGGCTGTTCATTCTTTACCTCCTCCCCTGGAGGTCAAGCTCCACAAAGGTCTGAACTTACTCCTGTTCACTGCTCTGAGATTGGCAGGTGCTTGGCCAATGTCCGGTGAATGAGTGACAGAGTAACTGTTAAGGAAAAGGTACATTGTCCTGTGCCTACTGGGTGAGCACTTGGCTGCAAATGACTGCAAATCCAAGTGCCACAGGGTCAGGCATACAGTGGGATTTTTTCCCCCTCAGGAAATAAAAATCCCGGATATAAAAGGCCAACTTAATGCTGGTGTTTAAGTGTCCCAGAGACCTGGGTCCAGGTTGCCCTACACCACTGTCCTGAGCTGTGACTTTTGTCTGAAGCATTGTGAGCTGCATTTGTCCTGAGGGAACCACCATCCACAATGAAGGGAAAGACTTCCCCCTGTGAAGACTGTGCCTTTTCATCTGATGAAGGGCTTCTGTCTATATTTAACTGGTCTGGATTTTGGATAGGTATATTTGTAGCTGAAGCTCATCTCTGCTCTGAACAATTGCCTCTATTGGGTGGCCCCAGGGGATGTCATTGAGCACTGAGACCTTGAGCTGAGTTTGAAGATGCTGCAGACCTGTCTTCCTTCACAGGACAGTGTCAAAGCCATCATGAGGAAACAGAACTTTCTTGATGATGTAGGGGACTATGTGGCTTATTTAGGGGTATCTAACAAGCACCATGCAGCTATATCTCAAAAGAGGATTTCCAAGCACAGAAAGAGTATTTGTTGATTCATTTGTCTGATTGTTGCGATAGGATCTTAATTCTAGTCCTGGATGACCTAGAACTCCCTATGTAGATCAGGTTGGCCCATACTTGAGTTGATTCTTCTGCTTCTGCCTCCAAAGTACGAGGTTTGCAGGTATTCTCCACCACACTGTGAACCTCTGGGGACCGTTTGAAGGAAAACAGGAATTTAGACTAATGGAGCATGGGGCAGGGTGGGGTGCAGGGCTTGTGATGATGATGATGATGGAGTGACAGTGATATTGACAGATTCAGCAAAGGGGGAGGAGCATCAACAAATTGACTTGTGAAGGTCCAGTCACTTCTGGCATCTAGGGAGAGAGGCTTGGGGTAGCAGTCATTTATAGAGCACCATCATGACATGCAACCAATGATTTTGCATACCCCTGTGAGAGGCTTCTGTGATCTACCTAGGGGTGACCCTAAGAGCTAACAGGCTGGTACCCAGTGTGCATCATCCAGAACAGAGGCCCAGGCAACAGTGAGTTTATGACAACATGCAGGGTGACCCCCATCACCCCAACAAATACATGCAAATTGAGTTAAGAACACAATGTAAAATGCTTTCCCTGATGCCAGAAAAGATCTCTGGGACCTGAGGTCCCACAGTGTAGAGGTAAACCTTCTGTTGAACAGATACAGTGACAACTGTAGAAGGAACAAGGAATGAGGTTGGGGTGACTGGAGGAGTATGGCTTTAACTGGAAGTTAAGAGATGTGACATCATCTGCACATATGTGTACATGTACATATATGGATGCAAGCACACATGTACATGTGCAACATGCCCATATGTGTACAGGATGTTCATACTGAAGTCTGAGAGGTCATTAGGAGTCCTATCCTCTCTCTGTCTTATTCCTTTGAGACAGGGTATCTTCCTGAACCTGGAGCTAATGTTTCCAGGTTGGCCAGTGGTCATCGAGTCTCAGACCCTCTTCTCTGCACCTTCCCCTCACATGCTGAGGTCACAGGTAGACATGGCCATGCCCAGCATTTTACATAGGTGCAGGGGAATCAAAGCCAGTTCCTTATGTTTGCAGAGCACTCTCTCCAGCCCTGAGAAGTGGTCTTCTGGATCCATGTATAAGCTGTCTTGATTAGCATTGAGCTCAGCCAACTGAAGAAAGAAATACTATTTGTTAGGAAACTTGTGTGGCCACCCAAGCTTCTTTCCTGATATGATGGCATTTGGGTGTCATCTATGGAGCCAGTCTTCCAAACAAGACAGAAGCAGCATAAAGAAAGTTTAGATCATTGCAATCCTAGTTTTTAAAACATTACAGCAACATGAGACCTCAAAATAATTAACTATAGAAATATAGTAAGCAAGACACCTTTTCATACAATATTTAGTTTCCTTAATGTCCTTCTAAAGGAGGCATTACTGTACCGAATTACCAGATAGAAGAACTGAGGCTTGGGTGATGGTGCAACAATCTCAAGTCCCACAGCCAGCGGATGTGAGATGTAAGGTTTGAGTTAGTTCTAAGCCCAGCCCTAGTGTCAATGTGCTGATAATTTCTCTTTGTGCCAGACACATAGAAGCAGTGTTCATGAAGATCCCTGGGAATGGGGACTTAGATTTGCATGAATTCTGGATACTTGCTCATACTCTCGTCTGAAAGAATTAAAGAGACACTTGTGTCTCCCCATATGACTATCAGACTATTGAAACAATGGATCCCAAAGAAACTGGAATTTCTACGGGAATCTCATGCTGGGAGAAGGGAAAGTCTCCAGCCATAAGGAAGAATTGTGACCTGGAGATTTCACACAGTCCTAAAGACTTTTCAGACCACCTTATAGGATGTGACTGAAGCCCAGACAATGATGGGTCACTGGTGGTGGCAGGACCACAGCTTGAAAGGGACAGCTTGGAGGAACATATCCCTAGTCCTTTATTTAAACTTTATCTCAGTTCAAGACCCTAAAGATAGACATGGGGTGTTTGCTGGATCTTTGTCCCTCTTCTCAATGATGCTACGTTAAACAAAACTTTTTCTGTTTTCCATTTTTAATTTGGCTCTTCTGATTGCCTTACTGAGGATGGGTGGAAAGATCTGACTAGGGACACACGTAATAATGACACTGATGTTCACCTGTGAGCTGGGGAGGGACATAGCCTGCTGCTTTGTGGAATAGACTGAGAAGTCTCATGATCCTCCTTCATCATGTGTCAGGAATACCCAAGACCAAACCCAGGTACCGTCAGGGTCACTTATTCATGGAGAACCTGCTACTGGCCAGGGAAGGTACTAGAACAGTGGTTCTCAACCTTCCTAGTGCTATGGGCCTTTAATACAGCTCCTCATGTTGTAGCGATCCCCCCAACCATAAAATTACTTTTGTTGCCAGGCGGTAATGGTGCAAGCCTTTAATCCCAGCACTCAGGAGGCAGAGGCAGGTGGATCTCTGTGAGTACAAGGCCAGCCTGGTCTACAGAGTGAGTTCCAGGGAAGCCAGAGTTACAACAGAGAAACTCTATCTAGAAAAAAAAAAACTCTATTTTTTTTCACTGCTACTTTATAACTGTACTTTTGCTACCATTATGATTGCAATGTAAATATCTGATATGCAGATAGTCTTAGGTGACCCCTGTGAAAGAGTCATTTGACCCCCAAAGGGGTTGTGACCCCACAAGTTAAGAACCTCTGTACTAGAGGAAAGCAACCAATGACCATTGTCTGATGATTAACATCTTTGGCCAAATCCAGATACTAGTGCTATCTGGCTGCCCTTTTCTCTCCTTCTAGAGTGCAATTCATGTGTCTTCTCTAGTGTTTTCTACATGGTAGTTTAAATTCAGGTGTACACACATCTATGAAGGGGCCTCCAAGCATCCTAGATTTAAATCTTCAAGTTATTTAGCAACATGTTACATGTTACTTCATGTTACTGGACCAGGGGACATGTTAAAATTTTTTTAAATGGATATGATTTTAACACTATGTATGTATGTGTATATATAAATATATATATATATATATATATATATATATATATATATATATGACCAAAAAGAAAGCAAAGTCCCCCCAATTAAATTTTAAAAGCATTCGTTTATCTTTCCTTCCTCCCTCTTCTCTTTTTCTTTACTTCATTTCTTTTGAGGCAGGACTTCATGTAGCCCAGACTGTCCTCAGACTCACAGGTCCTCATGTAGCCCAAGCCCTCATGTAGCTTCAAACTCACAATAGCTGAAGATGACCTTGAACTTCTCCACCTCTGTGATTCTGGACATGGGCCATCATGTGCCACTCATTTTGTGATACTGGGGATCAAACCCAGGGCTTCATGTATCTAGGCAGGTACTCTGCCAGCTGAACTATATCCCCTACCCATCTTCCTCCCTTTAACACCCCATCCAAGCCAACTTTCCATGAAAGAATCCTTCATTTTCACACAGAAGGAGCCAACTAGCCATGGACTTTCTTCTTCTCTGGGGTGGGGGAGAGAAAGAAAGAGAAATCATATACTTTCAGCGCCTTCTCATTATTATTTCTGGGAAAACACAATAAAGCTACAGCTGGCAGGCACTTATTTTTTTCTTAGCATTTAATAATAGAATTAATTGCTAAGTGGAGAGCTCGCAGCCCCCTTCCTGTTGTGCCTTGCCCTCCGCTATCATTATGAATAGTTGTAAAAATCAAAGCTAATTATCATTCGACATGTTTGAAGAAATAGACTCAACCACACGCACAGAGCTCATTTTTCTTCCACCCCAGCCCCAGGTTAACAAGGTTGAGATACACATATGGTACACACCCACCCAGACATACCAAGGTAGGGACAATTCTTGTGGGTGACAAATGGTTTTGAGGCTTTGGGCTGTTTTTGCTTCAGACACCAATTGTGGATTGGAGCTTGTATTGTGAGTTGCATCAAGGTCAAGTGAAATCAAGGACTTGGGTTGCTGTGAGAATCTCTTTATAGTGAGGTTTATTTGCCTTGAATGGGACTCAGTGTATTATTAAGAACCTATTAGCTATAGATGGTTCGAAAGGGAGGGAGCCAAAGGCCATTGTCTAACTGATGACTGACAACTTCATTACAGAGTGAGTGTGGAGCTTATTTGCCTTGAATATAACACAAGTGACCCTCTGGGATAGTAAAGTCACCTGAGAATATGTGATTTCAGCAAGCAAAGAAATGAGAATGCCATCTACCTGCCAAGCAGAAAGGCATTTATTTGGGTAGAGACAGGTAAAGAGCACAGCAGGAAGAAGGTTGAGCTCCTTCTCATGCTACAGGGTGATGTGCAAACATGGCAGAGAAAACAAAGAAGTAATAGACAACACCCCCCTCCCCCATTCGTGGAAGGCCTCTAGGAAGAGGACAGGAGTCATGAGGGTACTCTTTTCAGTAATGGAAGAGCTACATCTCAAGCATAGGGGTGGTAAGGGCAATTTCAAAGTTCTCTTTAGCCTGAGCAAAGGACATTGATATGCAATTTTCAGAATGGTAGTCATCATTCTCAAATGAATATAGAATAAATCTGGATCAGAGGTTCTATTCAATCTGTTAACTAATGGGTAATCCAACATGAAACTGTAGTTGACTAGAAGACAACCCAGAAGCTAAAAATGGATGGAGATATGCTGTGGTGCACAGGTGGCTCAGGTCCACAGCGCCGCCAGCCTTATGAGTTAGGCTGGCACACCAGATAGAGCTTAATTGCATGTCTAATGAGCATTAACCAGAGTGGAAACACTTTCCCAATTGAGACCCCCTCTTCCCAGATGCTCTAGCTTGTATCAGGTTGACAAAAACCTAACTAACACAAAGGAGCATATCCCTGGAAAACCTGTGGAGTGGCAAGTAAAAACACCTTCCACAGTTTCCCTTTCCAGTAGTTGGCCTTCCCAGTCACCACCCCAGCCATTCTGTCGGGAAGTCTAAGCCAAAAGTCCTGGCTTCTTGCTACAGATGCCAGAGACCACCTAGAACCCACTTGGAATCATGCTAGACCTCTGGGTCTATGGGAAGACACTGGAATATGAAGGTATTTAGCTAGGAGTTCTCAAAGCTCTGATGCCACCAAAGTGCTCTCCTGGATGTAGGAGGAAGAGGTCCTGGGACTCTCACTATAGCTTCCCAAGTCTAAAAGCAGTTGAGTGATGTGTCTATCCCAGACCCCAAATGGTGGGAAGGCTGGCCTTGGTAGTGGTGGAGTATGAGGTCTAGTTGGCTAGCTAGAGTCATCTTTTCAGGGTCTCATCTAGACAGTCTGGAGTGGGGAAAACAGCTGGAGGAATTGGGGCGTCCCACAGAGAATGCTAAGACACCACATTGATTAGAAGGGCCTGGAAAAGGAGGTTCAGAGGATAGGAAAGCTGTGACCAGATAAAGCGCATGCTTGTAACTCACCATCGGTGGGCACTTGTGCAGGAGTGAATAGAGCAGGTGGGACCTGCTGTCCACCCCATTCACCCCTGGGCCATTTTCTGTGTCACTGTCTTTTGTTTTCTTACTGATATGTAATCATTTTCTATACACAATGAGTAGGAGTCCTTTGATAGTTGTGTGTTGGCTGCAAATACCTTTCCTGACTCCTGTGAGAGACTTTTCTGCAAAACCAAAATTTAACTCTGATGTAGACCAATTTATCATCTTTATTTTTCTGGTTATATCATTTATTGCTTCTAAGACATTGTTTTTCCTCTCTGGGACAGGAAGACATTTTCCTTGACTATCCATCAAAGGACTCCCTTCTTTTCCCATTGAATCTGTGTGTGTGTGTGTGTGTGTGTGTGAGAGAGAGAGAGAGAGAGAGAGAGAGAGAGAGAGAGAGAGAGACTGAGATAGAATTAAGCTTCACTTGTTCTTAGTTGTGATCCCAATACTGCACAGGCTTTCCGGTTCCTCAGCTCTGTGGGTCCACCTTGGGTGTAACCAAGTGTGAATATGCATCAGATTAGTTCTGAGTGCAGCTTTCATTGTGTCTGTCCCTGTGTCAGTGCTGCTTTGTTAATTGCTGTAAATGCAGGAATTCTGACAGCAGGTTAGGGAAACTTCCCACTTAGCACTTCCTGACTGGTGCTTCTTCTGGGTCAACCACACTGCCAGAAGTGTTTTGTTTATATTGCTATTTTAAGTTACCATAGAAAAATGTTCTCATAGCATTTTCATACATGGACCTTATACTTTCATCTCTCATTTCCCATTGTCTTCCATTTGCATCATTTCCTGCAAATATGACTTCATTTTTCTTTATGACTGAAAGATAATCCATTGAGTACATGGACTACGTTTTTCTCTTTACACTCATTTGTTGATGGATCTTTAGGCTCGCTTATTGATCTCTCTCCCTCCCCAACCCCTCTCTCTCTCCACACCACACACATTTCAGATATTTGTGGGAGAATTATCTTTTTTAACATGGTGGGTCCTTTGATCCATAAGCATGCTGCAGATCTTCACGAACTTCATGATTTCTTGAAACTTCTTATACTCTCAGTCTATAGGGAGCATATATAAGTTTACTTTATTCCCAGGTGTTCATTGGTGACTTCATAAACTGAAGCTCTTTTGTGCAAGCTTTGGGTTTCTCCTTGTTGCTAATACACACAGATAACACTGATTTTGTTTCCTCTTCATATCCAATATCCTATCAAAATCGTTCATTCATTTAAACACTTGATCTGTAGACTCTTGGAATTCTTAAATAAGTAATGATATCATCCCTGAAGTGCAGTTTTGTTTCTAGATAATAAAGCAACATTTTTCTTTCCTTTTAATTTAAACGAGAAGCTACATTTAAAATCAGTTAGAATTTCCCTCAGGTCAAACACCACCAATTACTGATTAAGAGTCTCATTAAGAGCTTACTCTTCTTATTTCTCTCTGATGTCATATTCTGTCACTTATGCTCTCTCTTAAGGTGATCTTGTTTCTAGACTAGTTTATGATGAACCACCACTATGCATCTTCTGTATTAAAGCAACCCTTCATTCTGAAGAAACGTGACTTGGTAACGCCATGGTACAGATTTAAGCATCCCCAGACTCTTTTCCCATTGATTATTTAGAATTATTACATCCAATATTCAGTAGCACACCAGCTTATTATTTCCTTGCTCTGTCCTTGTTTTGGAAGTAGTTATAGTAGCCTTATGGGAAACAAACTGAGGTGGTCTCCATTTTTGTCTCCTACAGAAATATGTTCCTTTAGTTGTTTCGTCTCTGTTGTATTTATCTGTGTAGAAAAACTTATCTATACAGTTCTAATCTCCATATCTTTTTGTGCCATCCTCAAACATTAACCGTCCATTGGGGATGATTTTCTTTTGTGTGGAAAGCAACGTCAGTGTTTGCATTGGTCCACAGTTGCTGTGATGAATGGAGTCTCCCTCGTTCGTTCTTCGTTTTCCCCTCAGTTGTGGAAGAGTGGTTTTGCACCATAGGAAACTGCAGGTTGGGAGTCATAATTTTTAAAGTATTCAAGGCTGTCCGCCCACTGCTTCCTCTTCTTTTCTTGAGTTGCCCAATTTTGAAGTTTTCTCACCTCTCATTGGAAAGTTTCCCCTTGGCTTTCTTCTCCATGCTTTTGCTGTAGGTTAGACCACCAATGGACATAATCTCTGCTCTTTTTGTGTGCTCCACTTGAGTTCTCAGAGATCCTTGATCATGCTTAATGTCTTTTGTCAGGTTTTTAAAAATTATCTCCAACTGTGTCTCCAAATATTGATTTTGATCACATGCTCTCTTTGGTCTCTGGGGACTCCTACATCCTGCACTCATCCAAATTTTATTTTGCTCAATTTGTTTCTTCTTTTCTATGTTGACTAATTTTCTCTTCTGTGTGACTAATCAACTGTTAATCATACCCATTGAGTTCATAATTTTGGTAATAATATTTTTAATTTGAATATTTTCTATTTGTTTCTTTTATTGAAAATTGGCCATGTCACTTTCATGGTATTTTTGTTTCCTCCCAGAACCCTCCGTCTTTTTTTGTGTGTTTGTTTGCTTTAGTGTTCTTGAACATGATGATTCTAATCATTTTGAAATATGTGTCTGATTGCTCTAATATCTGGATGCTTTGGCATCCTCCATGTGGTCCGTCCTTTTCTGCTGATTTGGGACATTGTTTGTATAAATTATTTTTGACGAGTGGACCTTCTTTTCCTCATAGAAGATGTATGTGTATTTCTTTACTCTTGGGACTCCTCACTGGAGTTCTGCCAAATGAATGAGTACCTTGTCCATGTCTGGTCCTAATGCCCATCCTGTCCCCACTGTTCCTCTGAGCTGGCCAGTGACACCATCCCACCCCAGCCCTTTAAGCTATTTTGATCAATTTTGACCAAATTCCCAAAGGAAACTGACTCTCAACCTTGATCATAATCCCCCATTTCTCTTTGTCCATAATCTTAGCCTCATACATTTTTTTATGTGTCCAGTATCTTCAATTAGCTTTTAAAGAGAGAGAGAATAAAACAACCCAATATTTTAAGCTTTTCTAGATATGTTTATTTTTATGATGAGTAGTTAAATCTGCCATTACTGGGACAAAAGGTCAAAAGTTGTTTTTGAAATTATTTTGGGCTCAAAATGATTAAAGGTCTACTATTTTCTATGTACATTCCTGCCCTTCTATATGAACGTAGTTTACATGGATATGGACTGCACTGGGCTTGAACACTAACAATGGTCCTTAGCTTCATTACTACATGTGACCACAGGTAGGTGCAACAGGCTTGGCTCCATGGACCATTTGGATGGTCAGCTCATTTCCATGGTTATATCACTTTTGCATTTGTAAACTTAATGCAGGGCATCAAAGGAGCACAAAAATAAAACTAAAGAGACTCACCTGAGGCAGAAGAACTAGAAGATTGGCCTTGCACTTGAACTTTGTTGTTTCTCGTGTGGTTCTAGGATATGAACATAGCAATTTCCCCATGTTAAGTGAAGGTCCTACCATAGAGCTGCATTTCAAGTTTTGTGCATGCGCATAGTAAATGATGACCCACTGGTGTGACCACATACACCACTGAGGATCTTATAGTCACTCATGACCAAATTGTGAAGCTGGGAGCAGCATTAGAGGGATCGTTGGGTAAACATCAGTGATCAGGGAATACAGGGCCAGTAAGATGAAGCTCTAAGCATTCTTTTCTGCCTGGTGGTGATCAAGAAGGCTGTGAGAAGACGAAGGAGTCAGCCTGGGCTGGGAGAAGGCAGCCTTTGGTTTCTTATTCAGTTTTGAGGAACAGGTATGACATCTATACCTTTAGAAGGATCTATAAATTCACTTCAAAGCATAGGTGAAAAGACAAAGACCATTGCAATGTAAATGGAGAAAGTCAGAGAATCCATCAGCTGGAGTGTATTTGGGTTTGTGACTATGATCGGATGTCACTCCTGACATTAGATCACATGTGTAGCAAAGGGGGAAATGTTATAAAGTTCTCAGATCAGTTGTCCTTTCATTAACTAAGGGGTTGGTGCACTTCCTAGAGTTTGCCTTCTACCTTAACAAAGAAGTCACTATGTGTGACTTGTTCTTTTAATTACCCATGATTTGGAAAGTATGGTGAGCCTCTGAGGCTTTGCAGGACCAAGGAGAGGACTCTGTCCCACTGTGAGAAGATTGGTAGTTCTTGTTTTAAGTTGCTAAATTTGTGGTGATTATTTCATGTATATCCACAGAAAGCCAACACAGGGGAATATAGCAGACATCAAAAACACGTACAAGAAAATCACTTGGGAATTATACTTGAAAATTAAAAAATAGTTAAAACAATATCCTTGTCAGCTAAGAGACAGACAAGAATAACTCAGATGTGAGTAAATTAAAACAGCAATGACAAAAGGACACAGTGATGTCTTCATCATTAAAAATGGTCCTTATGTAACTCCTGGATCAAGGAGGGGATTCACAACAACAGCTTTCCCTGTGCAAAAACAGCATTGGGGACATTATGCAGGAACACTTGAGAATCAGGCATAATTTACAAGTTTGAGTTATGAACTTGTTTATATTATTTAAACACAATGATAATTAAGAAAACAATGCCAAATTTATAAAGAGGAGTACAAAAAGCACTTAAGACAAAAGCACCATTAGCAAATTAGAAAATGAAATATGTAACTATCAGGAGTTGTCTCAGCAAAACAATAATGTATGTAAAATTGATAGCTCTTATTACACAAAATAGAATACTAGGTATCCCGGCCTGCGGGATCTTCAACCAAGACCCCAGGAGAAGGCGTGGGAATGGGATATGGGCAGGGGCGCGAGGAGTGAAAGGCAGACAATCTGTCCGGGCAAACCTTCGATTTATTGAACACATAGTACCAGTATTTATACAATTTTCAAAGTGGTGAGAAGAGCAGGGAATGCGTAAGCAGGTATCTATGGTAACCTTATCTGGCATGGGACTAGTCTGGTCTATTCAGTATTCCTTGGTAGTGTTAGAATGTCCCAGAGTGAGCGATAAGGAAGTGCATGGAGCTGTGAGAGTCTCTCTAGGGCTTCCTGTGTAATCTACAAGGGTGGAAATGTGGAATGAGGAAGCAATAGGGTTGTGTTAGTTGGAAGGGCAGTTTCTCAGAACTGAGCAGCTTCGGGCTATCTGAACTTGTCCGTACTCTGTCCATTAAGACCAGAGCAGAAATGGATCTTTAAAACAGAAGTGGGGTGCATCAAGCCAGCATCCAGGGGTCCGCTTACCACAACTAGGTAACACCAGGATATGCCCACTACGACATATAAGAAAATTGGAAATTTTCAATTTTGTGTGTATGGTTATGTTCATCCGTGTGCAGGCACATCTGTGTATACAGATGTGCACATATGCACATACAAGTACCCATAAAGTCTAGGAGTCAACTTTAGGTGTGGTTCCTCAGCTGCCATCCGCTTTTTTTATTTTAACTGTGTCTTCCATTGGCTGGGACTCGGCTGGCTGTACCATTACCCCAGAGATCCCCTTGTCTCCCCCTGGCCAGCAGAGGGCTAAATACTTAACATCAAACCTAGCTTTTTGTTTTTAAATGTGGCATTAAACTCAAGGTCCTCACGACTGCAAGGCAAGAAGTTTACTAGCCAACCCATCAGCCCAGAAAGAAGTCAATATTTAAATGTAGATTTTAGTAATCGGTGTATCTTTTGAGTAACCTCTTTGCCTTGGGGGGGGGTGGGGAGACAGCATCAGGATTTCCCTTTGCCTGGGGGGGGGGGAGACAGCATCAGGATTTCCCTTTGCCTGGGGGGGGGGAGGCAGCATCAGGATTTCCCTTTGCCTGGGGGGGGGGAGACAGCATCAGGATTTCCCTTTGCCTGGGGGGTGGGGAGACAGCATCAGGATTTCCCTTTGCCTGGGGGGGGGAGACAGCATCAGGGTTTCCCTTTGCCTGGGGGGGGGGAGACAGCATCAGGATTTCCCTTTGCCTGGGGGGGGGAGACAGCATCAGGATTTCCCTTTGCCTGGGGGGTGGGGAGACAGCATCAGGATTTCCCTTTGCCTGGGGGGGGGGGGACAGCATCAGGATTTCCCTTTGCCTGGGGGGGGGAGACAGCATCAGGATTTCCCTTTGCCTGGGGGGTGGGGAGACAGCATCAGGATTTCCCTTTGCCTGGGGGGGGGGAGACAGCATCAGGATTTCCCTTTGCCTGGGGTGGGGAGGAGACAGCATCAGGATTTCCCTTTGCCTGGGGGGGGGAGACAGCATCAGGGTTTCCCTTTGCCTGGGGGGGGGAGACAGCATCAGGATTTCCCTTTGCCTGGGGGGGGGGGGGAGAGACAGCATTTCCCTTTGCCTGGGGGGGGGACAGCATCAGGATTTCCCTTTGCCTGGGGGGGGAGACAGCATCAGGATTTCCCTTTGCCTGGGGGGGGGAGACAGCATCAGGATTTCCCTTTGCCTGGGGGGGGGGAGACAGCATCAGGATTTCCCTTTGCCTGGGGGGTGGGGAGACAGCATCAGGATTTCCCTTTGCCTGGGGGGGGGGAGACAGCATCAGGATTTCCCTTTGCCTGGGGGGGGGAGGAGACAGCATCAGGATTTCCCTTTGCCTGGGGGGGGGAGACAGCATCAGGGTTTCCCTTTGCCTGGGGGGGGGAGACAGCATCAGGATTTCCCTTTGCCTGGGGGGGGGGGGGGAGACAGCATCAGGATTTCCCTTTGCCTGGGGGGGGGGAGACAGCATCAGGATTTCCCTTTGCCTGGGGGGGGAGACAGCATCAGGGTTTCCCTTTGCCTGGGGGGGGGGAGACAGCATCAGGATTTCCCTTTGCCTGGGGGGGGAGGCAGCATCAGGATTTCCCTTTGCCTGGGGGGGGAGACAGCATCAGGATTTCCCTTTGCCTGGGGGGGGGGAGACAGCATCAGGATTTCCCTTTGCCTGGGGGGGGAGGCAGCATCAGGATTTCCCTTTGCCTGGGGGGGGGGGAGACAGCATCAGGATTTCCCTTTGCCTGGGGGGGGGGGAGACAGCGTCAGGATTTCCCTTTGCCTGGGGGGGGAGACAGCATCAGGATTTCCCTTTGCCTGGGGGGGAGACAGCATCAGGGTTTCCCTTTGCCTGGGGGGGGGAAGACAGCATCAGGATTTCCCTTTGCCTGGGGGGGGGGGGAGACAGCATCAGGATTTCCCTACTAGTTTTGTGCGCAGTTTTTATGACAGAAATTCTATTGTTTAACTTTCAGAAGACAAGTGTGCCTGCTGCTTAGTGTGTCTCCCCCACCTTGCCTCTACCTACCTTGTCCACCTCCTCCCTCCATCCCTCTCCCCAGATGCTGGACATGAGGTTGTCCCCTTCCTATGTAAACTGGGGTGTTTTATGGAGGTAATAGTCACGATCATTCAAGGTGCGTAAGATTCTGTCACTCTGCTCTCTGTATCGATGTGGCTCATCTTCCAAGGAACACGAGGCATTCCACTGGCTGTTGTTGGAACTTTTTGATTGGCTAGGAACAAAGCAGAAGCCTTGATAGCACCAGCCCTGCTGATGAAACTTTCCCAGAGTTCAGAAGAAGAAACATTTACAGTAGGAACCTGGCTGGGTAGCCTGGGATGTGGGAACAGTCTCACTAGGAACCAGGAAAGGGGAGGCTGACATACCAAGAGATCTTCAGTGTGTGTCACAGGGCTTTTCGTAACACGGTGTTTGCTCGGGCTCTCCTTGTCCCACCCTTGACCTTTATTATATAATTCTCTGTTCTGGCCTTATTAGGCCATTTGCAGATCACCAAATGCACCAGGTTTTCTCTGGCATGAACACACCAAGTCCTTCTGTGTCATCTCCAGGATGCAGACTTTATTCCTAGGGGTTAGCTCTGTGGCCAGAGAGGAAAGTGGAAGCCAGCAGCTGAGGTGGGTTCGGGTGGCTGCCCTGCTTGCTCTGCTTCCTGTGTGGACTCTGCAGCATCCAGCGTTAGCATAGTGCAAGGAGGGGAGACTGTGGGATAAAGGGGAGCAGAGCTCCCTAGGTACTCTCTCCCTAATTCCCAGGCCCTGGAGGGTTCCATGCAGATAGTACTAGACTTAATTATTACAATAAATTTCCTAGAACATAACAGCCGATTGGAGAAGGTAATTAAGGTTTTAGATTTGTTTCCTCACCAAAAATCAGTCCATGTCATGGTTTGATTATGTACCTGTCTTAAGACTAAATACTTATTGGTACCTTGCTGGCCTGAGAAGGTGGGCCCTGTGGGTAAAATGATGGAAATAGTCTCTGACCAGAAGTGTCTCCACCTAATGCTAAGGTTGGTAATGAGGAAGCAAGATGACTGAGAAGGTCAAGGTTCTGATGCTGGCTTACTAAAACGCACTGCTATGAAAGATGGAGGGAACCCAGGGTACCTGGTTGTGGTCTCTGCCAGTGATTCCATGTAGAAGCTCCTCTCTTACACCCTGGGGAGCAGAATTCCAGGCTGGACCTTCACTGTGATGTGAGGCATAGATGCCTCTGAGGGAGGTGAGATGGGGGAAGAGATGGGCTGAGGGTCCCTGAACACAGCATAGGGCAGAATATTTCGCAAGAATTAAAAAAATCAGAATCATGTTTTCATGGGCTTGCTATGGTGAGCACATTCTTCAGGAGCAAGGATGTGATTCTCAGACAATGTGGGCTTGGGGTGCCCTGTGGAGAAGCACAGGCTGGCTTTGATTGTGTCATTAGGTAAGCTGTGTGCTTTGTAGCTATCATTCATAACTGCTAGGTCCTGTCCAGATGTCCTCCATAGTTTACAATGTCCAGTCTGAAGCATTGTGGAGACCTCTGTGTGATGCAGACACTGGCATGGCTCCTCTGTGTGAGTACAAGGAGAGAACCCCTGTCTTGATAGCCACCCAGGAGGCACCTTTAAGATAAATATCCAGCTCGCAGCGTGATGCAGTGAGAGCTATGGCGAGGTCATCAGTACTTCAGCATCAGGACCCAGGGAGGATGCAGAAGCAGGAAAGTGAGAGTCAGAAAAGAGGTGCACGCTCCCAGAGTCTGTAGCACACAGGGCTCCATTCATAACTTGTTAAGGGGAAGCTCCGGATTGCTTTCAGCATCTAGGGACAGCTTATCTGCAGCAGGGATGAGAAATTTCACTTCTAACAAAGCTCTGCCCAGAAAGGGCTCTTATCTCAGAGGCCAGAATGAGGATATTCACAGCCGTGCCTGCTTCTCCGCAAACTCTATTAGCCTCAGGTAATAGCTTTCCTGTGGCTTTCAGTATTCGCTCAGCCTGAGAGACCCACTCTAAAGAAAGTTTCTCTGGAACCAAGGTGGATTTATGCTGAGAAACATGACCCAGTCAGGAGGTTGCTAGTGAATCATGTATTTCTCAATGGGTGCTGGGCTAGAGTTTCTGTAAAGTGTGTCAGTTTTTCCCATTCATGTTCACTTTTATTATAAAGTGAGAGATGTCTATGCTACACACACACCTCTCTATGTACACATCTTTGATTTTTTATGAGGTTTTACTGTGATGGCTATGGGAACCCATGAAGTATTAGTTGTGTTGCTTGTTAATGTGATAAAAAAAAATATCTGATGTGAGCAAGTTAAGGGTTGGTGTAGGCTCACAGTTTAAGGGTGCAGACTTTAGCTACCTCATGCTGCCATGGGTATCACAATCAGTAAGTCAGGAGCAGAGCAAGATGCATGCTGGTGCTCAGTTTATCTTCTCCTTTTTATTCAGTCTGGGATCTCAACCCATGGAATGATGCCTCTCACTCTAATGAACACATCTAGGAATTCCCTCATAGACATGCCTAGAGTTGTTCTACTGAGCTGGCTCCCTGAAATCCACAAGTTTCTGTATAAGATGCCTAAGTATGTCCCTGTTTTCCCTGGAGAAAGGGGTCATGGTTTATTCAATTTAACAAATAACCTTCCAGGGCACTGGCTCCTGTGGCATTGGAGAAAGCCTGGAAGAGATGGGTAAGAGACATATGTGCCTTGACATTGAAGCAAATAGCAGAAGTCGGGGATGTTATTTAAATAGCCCAGAGAGCGGAGAAGAGGGTGTGAGCTGGGCGTGAGGGAGTACTCACCTGTGATGGGCAGGGGCAATCCTAAGGTGCTGCCACTGTAAGGCTGTATTTTCATGTCTAAAGGTAATAGGCAAGAGAAGCTTTGAGGGCAGAAGTGATGTGAGTGGCTTTCCAGAAGGATTCCGCTCACTGCCATGTGGAGAATGGTATAGATGGAGGCGGGCAATAGATGCTCAGAGACTGAGCAGAAGGCAACAAAGGAGAAATGGTGGAATTTAAGTCACAGAGGGAGCTGGAGAGATCTGCTGCGGCCATTTTCTGGCTGTTACTTAGAGCCACTAGAGTCTTTAGTAGCTGGGTCATGAGTACCACGCTTCTCCATTTTTCATCTATCTATTGTTTATTTGGTTTTTGTTTTTCTTTTTTTAAAAAGCATTCAGTCATTGATTGTTCACTCACCCACCCATCTTCCAGGAAGAGTCACTCCCAAGCAGACAGAGCAAGGGATCAGAATCCTAGCTAAAACCCCGTCCATGGATCTGTCTGGATGACTTATTCAGACCATAAGCAGACTCTCAGAGAAGCTAGATCCTGGTTATTCAAAGGCAGAATTAGAGAAAAGCAGAGGGGTAGAAAACTAGTGGTGCCTTACAACACCAAAAACAAAAGTAGTGAGTAGATGGCCATGCTGGACATGGTCTGTTCGCCTCCCACTCCATTCACTGGACCCCAGAACCTGACTTATAGGGCTTTATATTGAACTTGGATATTGAGAGGCACCCGTTTGATCCTGGAGAGAGAGAAGAGGGTGGAGTCAGTAACTTATTCCCTTCTCAAAGGTGCCTTTGGGCTTCTGAGCTACAAAACATGAAGGTAGCAACAGTTGCAAATATCAAGGGCTTCAGGTTTTTTTTTTCTGTCCTTGGGAACTGTTCACATGATCACCTGCATCAACAAAGCTTATTAAATCAACCAGAGTTATCTGATGTGGCAGTACCCTCTGCTTCCATCAGGAGCCTAGATGGAGACAAAGTTATGCTTTTAGATTCGCAGCAGGTGTTAAGAACCAAAGAGAAGAGGTTTTAAGTATGCATACAAATCATTGTGCTAACAGCCATGCAGTCAAGATGTAGAAAGTTTGCTTTAATAATGGGCTGACTCAAACTTTCCTACACCTTCCTGCTATCAGGTTTTGTTGGCACCCCCACTTCAGCAGTGCATCCTCTGGGGGATGTCCTAGCTGAATGAAAAGGACTAGACTTCAGGTTCTCTAATCAGGAAGACTTAGCATCCAGTAGAAGAAATTGAGAGATTTTAGCTTATGCCAAAGCCAGGCTCCATGAATAATATGGATGTTCATAGTTGCTGGAAGGCAGGATGAAAATGGATTAGAACTGCACAGAAGGCAGCTTTTAGCAAGAGATTTGAGGTAGTTAATAGATAAGTTGGTTCCTGACACACTCGTGAATTCACAGTGATCATTTTTATTTGCTTAAGATCTATACAAGATCAAGCCAATCAACATTCTAACATGGAGTAGGAAAGGATTCAGGAGCCCTCATCACTAGTGAGGAAACATGGACAGAAATAGTCAATTTCCTTTAAGGTCATGGCTCCTGGTACATTTACCTTGCTCCAGTAGAAGTCTCAAACCCAGGAGTATATGGGTAGCACACGTTAGAATCGGTGGACACAAAATTTGGGGTTAATGAATAGGAGTAGATCTGTAGGGAATACAATAAAATTCATTCTATAAAACTTCCAAAGAATTAATAAAAAGTTGGTCCACAAAAATCAAGAATTTAATAGTGAGCTCTGGTGTCCAACTGTACAGCCCTCTTACACATAATACTGGGATGGCTTCTCGTATCCCAGTATTATGGATTAATAGGCAAAAGAGCTTGCTGCCAAGGCTGATGACCTGAGTTCAGTCTCACAGACCAACATGGTGGAAGGAAAGAACTGACTCTCACAAGCTGACTTCTGACATTCATTCTTGTGCAGGCATAACAAAAAAAAATATGGCTACTCAATGTGTCCTTAGGAAATTTGAGATAAGTTACTATACATAGCAAACATTGACCATGATGAAATATATGTAACACATGGGGTAAGGTTTGTTCTACTCTTCTCTAGTATGGAAGACTTTTATGCATTTTGTTTTTCCTCCTGTGAAAAATATTGAAGTATTCATCATTGGAAGGTTCAATAAGACTGACAAAATTCTCATAAAAGTGGCTTTACAAATCAATTATTCCCACCATTCTTCAGAAAAAAGGTTTCTGTGGTCAGGGTCAGGGCTACATCTTTATGGAAGTCTTCGGTTCATAATTGCAGATATTTCCTTGATCGGGTTAATTTATGCCACTCCCTTCCTGGCTTACCGAGAAGAGAGAACTGTTCTTTAACCTGAATGAGGGACATTTCTCATAAATATGAATTCATAGCAATTTTCATATCTTTAGTCCAATAACATAAAATTTAGTACACTATTTTTGGGCTGAAGACAATACGCTCTTGACATCTTAATGCTATTATCTTTTGGATAATAATGTCAGCCCTGCACAAGGTTAGTATTCTTGTATCTAGTCAGGCCTGTGACTCCTCTGGGTGAGGACAGGATCCTCCCTGTTGTGGTCAGAGGTACTTGAGGATTTATAGTGAAGACTGGACTCACTCAGGGACAATGCAGATATGGAAGAGGCAAATCAATCATTTCTGACCAAGGGCACATGTGTTTCTAAAGGCAAGACCTGAGAAGAGACAAATTGTCTCCTTGTAGACATTGGCTTCAGGGGACTTGGCATTTGTACCTGATCTGAAGAGGAGCTGTGGATTTGGTGGGCTGGGCAGCTGTGGGGAAATGAAAAAGCATTGAATTCCTATAGCTGCTGTCACTCTTAACTAAGTGACTTTGGTGGGTTGGGCCTTTCTGGGGAGCTTTGAAATGGGAAGATTAATATCCACTGTATTAGCCTAGCATCTCCAGAAAATCAGAATCTATAGAAGACAGGTAAGTAGATGAACATACACATAAATTAAGGAATTGGTTTGTACCCTGATAAGCTGGAGACCTGACAGATCTAAGTGGTGGGTTTTCGATTTAATCCAAAGGATGTATGGTGGTGTGGCCTTGTTGGAGGAAGCATGTCTGTCTCGCTCTCAGCTACTGCCCCTGTGCCTTGCCTGCTTCCTACCATGATGATCACAGACCAATCCTCAAAAACTGTAAGCAAGCCCACAATTAACTGCTTTCTTTTGGAAGAGTTGCCTTGGTCATGGAGTCTTTTCGCAGAAATAAAAGAGTAAGAACATAGCATCAAAAGATCAGTGTCCCAACCCAGGCTAGGAGGAGCCGTTCTTACTCAGCCTCTCTGCATAGAGGATAGCATCTGCTTTTTCCATTCTATCAGCCCAAACCTTAATCTCACCCAGAGGAATCCTCACAGACACATCCATAATGAAGCTTGTGTAAGTCTCTGGACATCCTGTGACCCAGTCAACCCAATCCATATGCACACTCACCTGACAGGATTGTTTTGGGAATTATAAAAGGGAACAGTGTATATGCAGATATTCCCAGAACGTTCTTGCTTCAACTGTATACAAGGGAAAGGGACTGAAGCATCAAAGTATAATCCAGAATCAGTGTGAGGCTCTCTGGCACTGTTACCATTGCTTCTCTCTAAGCATGACCTCTGTGTGTCTATGTCAGCGTGGGGAGAGTGGGATCTTTGTCAGCATATTTAGTTGCTTTGTAGAAAAAGGGTTTCATGATTATACAAGTTTGACCTTTACTTGTTTATATTTTATTCTAAAAACACATAACTGTTTTCTAATTCACCTCCTATCATCTTGGTGTGATAAGTTCAGGCAGTCTCATTGCTTGTTGCTGGAGAGAAGTAGAAGCTGGATGAACAGAAGGCTCTGGAATAGAAGTTACTGGTTTCCAGGGTGATTCAAAGGGTCCTCCCACAGCAGCAAACACCTACTGCTGTTGACAGGTAAATAGGTAACGTCTGGCTCAGAAGTCCACTGTAATGAAATAAAAGTTCAGAGATGGTAGGCTATTCTTGTTCTGCCAGCACACTTGTGTGCTCCATAGGCACAGTGAAAAGTTAATGAACTTCATTCTGAGTTATGAAGACCTATGTCAACTTTCCATGATGGCAGCATCCCAAGGACTCTCGTTTTAAAAAACCCATGTTTTTTTTAAAGAAGATCATGTTGAATCTTCTACCATATCAGAAGAGCTCTTCCCCATATCACTACCTAGCTGTATGCTCATGGGTACATCCCTGAGGAGAAGTAAGTCAGCACACCACAGACCTCTTTGCATAACCATGCTTATTACTCTACCATCCACACAAACGATGAGAAAACATCAAGGCTACAACATGCTGGAGACATGAATATACAGAACTCTGTTCTGATTTCTCAGAATGTACCTTGATCCTGTCCAACAATAATGTACTTAATTAGCTACTGAGTCTTGGACCAACAAAGCCCAATGACATCTCAGTTGCCACTAGGAAGCATCTGTTCTTCAGTAGTAGAAAGCTGAAGGCAACCGTTTGTGCCTCTCCTGAAGCCTACTGCCAACACAGCGGCTGTTTTCTTCCAGTGATAGAGAAAAGCAAGTCTTTCCTCTATTCATGGCAAGTTCTGCAGCCAAAACTGGGCTCAGCAATAGTCCTCTGCCTGTAAGTGTTTGTCTCCTCCTCTCCTGGAGTAAGATCAGGACAAAAGCTCTTTCATCTCTTTACTCCCCACTCTGACCTTGAACTATATAAGAAGTATAGACCAGGTCTTTAAGAATTAATAGATCATTGGTATTGGTGCATGTATTAGAAAATGGTCAGTAATAAATACTATAAGTAAATGCGCGAAGACCCACTCTGAATCTAGCTGGCTAGTTATCATTATTCCCTTAGCAATTGTCTACCCACATTCATAGATTGTGATGTGCAAGGTATACCAGATTCAGGTAACGTTGTTATTCAAAAGACTGTGTCTGCATAGAATATTGAAGCCACATTAGTGCCATGACACAATAAATCCTTCACTAGAAGCACACCTCAGAAATCAGTCTCCAACATCTCCCATGGGGCAACTAGACACAATGTAGATGCTTTATCTATCCCACTATTCCAAAACCATAGAAATATTAGACCAAAGAGATGCATGGAAGCACCCTTTGTCTTCTGCATATCTTTTTGCCTAATTCCTATTGGAAAAACATCTCTGAATGCCTGGGTCAGACATTAAATTCCACTCTTTAATTCCACTCTTTGTTGCTATCTACTGACACAAGACCATTAGAATGCTCTGTAGGATTAACAGAACACTGGGGACCCTGAACTTAAGCACTACAGCCAAATAGCCCAATGTCTTGGCCATTCTGTTGTAGCATAACTGTATCTTTGATTTTTCTCAACAAACTTAACTGTTCTATCCCAAGGAAGATGAGATTGCAAGTCATTTTAAGGTTTGTGTCAGGTAATTTTTTAAATCTAATTCTCTGGAGAATAGAGCATTCAAAGAACCCTCCTTAACTTCTCCTTGGTTAAGATTGCTTAGCTACAACCCCTTGTCTTAGTTATGGTTACTTTTGCTGTGATGGTTTATTTGGCTTTCACTTCCATGTCACTCTTTATCATTGAAGGAAGTCAGGGAAGGAACTGTTGCATAGACCATGGAGGGGTGTTCACCATGGCTTGCTCAGCCTGCCTTTGTGTAGAACCAAAGACCACCAGTACAGGGATGGCCCCATCTGCAATGGACCAGACCCTGCCCGATCAATCACTAGTTAAGAAAATGCATGATCTTTACTTCATGCCACTGGCCTTTAAAAAAAGATGATTTTGAAACAGAATCGTACACAGCAAATCTCCTGGTGCTACAGAGACCCAGTTATAACAGGAGACTAGGTTCTAACTAGTAACACACTCAGTGATTGAGATGGTCTTTGAAAAAAGTTAGCAGTTAATAATTTTTTTATCTTCAAGGTATAGAATTCATAAAGACAATCCATATGTAAATAGCAGTTTACCAATTTCTTGATATGCTAATAATTCTCAGCCATATATAAAATTACAAAAACTTAATATATAAAATCAGCAAGGGAATCTGGTTGGCATTGTAGACTTCTGGACCCACCTGGATGGATTCTGCTTCCTTCTGTCTGGGAAGGGAGTCAAGAATTTCCCATTCCTGCTATGCAGGTAACTGCCACAGATGGGCCACAGACGATATTGGAGAAACAGTAACCTAGACCCACATGGCTGTTTTCAGCCACAGACCAGAATAAAGACTTTAATATTATCTGTTGTCTTACTTTGGGATGCTATAACAAAGTACCAGAGACAGGATGGCTTATAAACAACAGAAGTTTCTTATATGTCTGGAGCTAGGGAAGTCCAAAATCCCTCCATATTGGATTCAGGTGAGGAGCCTCCTCTGGGTTTGCAGATGTCTGATTAATTGTATCTTATTAATATGTCATCAACAACATGGAAGTAATTGTAAAACACTGATCTCATTCATGAGGCATCTACCATGTGACCTGATCATCTCCCAGTGGTCCTACATCTAAATACCATCTGATTTGGAGGCAAATATTTCAAATATCAGGAAGGGGTACAGTCAATCATGCTGGAGGAGGAGACAAGAATACACTATCGTGTTTATCAAAATCCAATACCAGTATGTGGTATGTGATTCACACACAGTAAGACTTGCACACCTTTACATTTCAACTCACCTGAGAAAAACAATCTCCCACTAAATGGTGAACAGGATATTACAACTCCGGTGATCCTGGTGCAGGGTGGAGTGTGGATCACAAGCTAGGAAGTCACATCCATAAAACTTATTTCTAGGTTGGTGAGAGAGCTGCCAAGCCTGTTAGCTTAACATAAAAATGTTAGATTGCAGTTACCACCAAGCTTGCTGACCTGAGTTCAATCTCCAGCACTGAATCCCACAAATTGTTTCTTGACTTCACAGGCATTCTGTGCCTTGTACACACACACTTCCAGTTCCGCCTAGGTACTTTGCTCTGAATGGTAACTTAAAAAAGGCACTGTAGGGTTGCACACAGCCCCCTCCCACACAAATACTTTAAGTGTCCAGTGACCTAATGCCTCTCCATCCTTTTCGGTCCACTCACTGAGCCTGTGCTCCCGATGTCTCCGTGCTGCACCAGCTCCAGCCACTGGGACTCTAACTGCCGCCATCATTTATTGATCACAGCCTCTGAATACTGGACCCCACACGTGCCTTCCTGCACCAGTGGCTGCTTCCTTCTCAGAGGATGCCTTAGCCTTAGATGTGAGGCACCTCTTGGCCTGACAGGGAACACTCTCTGTCCCTCATATTGGTTCTAGGTGGATCACTTACCTCAGCATCCCATGCTATCAGTTCTACTGGTCTGTGATTCATGCATAGGTTGATTAGCACTGCTTAGCACTGGGCTTTGAGATGAGTCCATTTGGTCTTCTAACTTCATCAATGGGTGCTGGGTCTGTGAAAGTATTTGGGTACTTGAGTGATAGCACAGCCAGTAAGAACTTACCTTGCAAATATGAGAACCTGAGTTCTATCCTCTTGGAAGTCATTTGCTGGGCATAGTGGCACATTCTTATCCCAGTGATGGGGAGGCAGAGACCAGGGGGTCCTTGGCGACCTTCTGACTAGCCATCTTAGGGTATTTGGTGAGTTTCATGCCAGTAAGAAACCCTGTCTCAAACAAAGCGAAACACGGTGGGAGGGTGGCCCTTGAGGACACCAGCTGCAGTGGTCTTTGACATCCACAGGCATACACACTCTGATTATGAGGCAAAGCTCACCACCCTGAACATCGGCTGTGTCAACACATCCCAGGACAGCAAACCCTACTTTCATCTGGATCCCATGCCATCCCTTCAGTATCTTCTACAGCCAGTGCTCTCCCTTGACTGAGGTCTATGTAGACTTAATCCATCTCAAACCATCAAAAATCTAACAGTGAGCTAGCTTTATGTCATGATCACCCAGAATGAAGTTATAAGAAGTCCAATGCAGGACCACTTCTTGCATTTCCAATCTATGTCTGCAGAGTAGCACAAACCTTTGAGCCTTATGTGGTAGGTATAAGCCAGGCTGTTTTCTTAGTCCTTGGGGAATTTCTCTTTCATATCTACAAGTTTGTTGTTAGAGATCTATTTAACTTAACATTCAAATATTAGTGGATAAGACAGTTTAACCTTCTTGGTCACTTCCTCTAAAGCTGACCCTGACATGACTCACATATTGGGAACTTAATGAGTATTTTCTCCACAGTGGGGTAGCCGGGATTGAAGAAGGGGGCATTACAGCTAAGGGAACCCAAAACCTAGCACAAACATTTTGAAGACATTTTATTCTTTCTTAAAATCTATTATTGTTCTGCCGGTGGAAATCATCAAACACTGGAGCCTATATCTTCCTCCATATTTCACTAGGCACATTACACATTTACAAGTTTCAAATTTGTTTAGCAATTAAATGGTGAGTCTTAATTCCTTCTTTCGCCTGGGCAACCATCGCTGCATATCTGATGCACATTTGTTTCTGTGGCTCTTACTGTGATTTCCTTTTTATGCATTTTGGAGTCCTGCCAGTATTTCTTCTCTGACCCTTTGCCATGCAAATGACATCACCTCACTTATATTTTGTTTACATTTCACAAGACTCAAACCTGAGAAGTTGAAGAGGAAATCTGGCCTTGGACTGTTTCTAGCGCAGCACCTTCCCTGGGTAGGATAAAAACACAAGGCGAAGCACAATTACATAAACAGGACGTTGAATGTCAGTTGGTGCCTTAAAAAACATAGGAAGCAGCCCACTGGGGGAAACTGCTTTCACCTTGAATGCATCCATTTGTCCTGTGACAGATGTCTTTCTAAGTTAAGCCCCTGGGTCCCTGATTTGATGAATATGCTGGGTGTCTTTAAATGTCACTATGCTCTGCATCTCCCAGCACCTATTTTAGTAGGCACAGTGACTGCCTACAGCCCTCATACTATGCCATATTCGCTGTAATCTGATTTCAGTATAATGCGTCTGTGACGTTATATATACCACGGACCAGTGACAACCAAGTGCCTTAAGTTTCCTTTTAAAGTCACTGAACACAGAAATAGAACTCACTTCTTCAGCAAATATTTGCTAAATTCACATAATAGAACACCAACTCTTCGACTTAAGTTTAATGGGAACCAAAACCAGATACATTCCTCACCCTCAAGAAATGCATTAATGGAACGCTCACACATCATACACAGAGGTAAAATGGTGAATTCTTGGTGAGCAAACGCAGATAGCATCATGTTTGGATTAAGATGCTTAGCTGATTGTAACTAAGTGAAGCATTGTGGGCCTCCGTGGATACTGTTACAAGCAAGTGGCAGTATTTAACTTTAAGAACTCCAGTGAGTGTGGAAACAGAAGACAGGCATGAGGAAATGTAAGAGTCGATGTGCAGAACCAAAGGAAGTGCAGAAGTATCATGATCCGTCTTCCACCTCCCAAGGAGCTGCTGGGATCCCCAGTGTAACCGCATGTGCATTGAGAATGCATGTCTCTTTTAAGTTTGGCCAGTTGTGTGATTCTGGAGAGCCCTGTACATGCTTGGTTAGTGATCTACCACGAATCTCTACTCTCAGCCTGAAAACGAACCTTTTTCCTCTAACTCTGGTGTGAAAAATAGAGTAGGTATGGGAGGGTATTTAGAAGGATGTCACAAAAGATAGGTTATCTAAAACCCATCTTTCCTTCATTTTTGAGAATGTTATATGGTGAAATATATCTATCTCTCATTGTCCATAGAACTCCTCACATATCCCCCAATGCACCCTCGACTGTATGTCTCTTTTAAAATAATGTACTAAGTCCAGTGAGTGTTATCCATATGGGCCTGTATGTGGGGCCTTCCACTGGGACATGGGAAACCTAACAGTAACCACGCCACATTCTCAGTAAGAAGGACTCTGTTTCCCCTAGGGACTATTAACTGTCCATAGCTCCTCGGTAAGGGGTGGGACCTGGAGACAATCTACCCTCTTCTAAGCCAATTTTATGGCTGGCTTGGTCTTGTGTAAATCTTATGCAAGTAGTTATAGCTGTTCTGAGATCACGATTCCCACAGCTCTGCCATGCCCGGAAGCCAGCGTTGCACAGCTCTTATGTCCTTTCTGTCACCTGAGCCTCAGTGGTGAAGGGATTCCATATTTAGGCTAGACACTGAGCCTTTTGTTTTTTAGTTGTTGGACACTCAGGCATTTCTCCACGGACTGCTGTCCACTGAGGAAGAACTTCTCTGGCCAAGGTTGAAAGCAGACCAGGTCTCTCCCAGCCAGAAACGCTAGTGATGGACATGGGGGTGGGGCTGGGGGGTGAAATTAGCAGAACTTTGCTTAGTAATCATGTATGGGGTGGAGGTAGATGTGGCCTGAGAGGGTTTTTTTTGTTTTTTTGCTTTTGGCTTGGGGAATATCTAGGGGTTGAGAACATTGCAAATTCCAGATTTGTGCAATGATAATCTTGCTTTTGAAGCTGAATTGGTGATTCCTTTGGGACATTTAAGTGAACGTTCTAGACAGCCACATAGGGGCAGCCTTTGCTCATCAGCTGTCAGTCTTTCTTAGACGAGAGCTTAGAGCTAACATAGGGGACGGGATGAGCAATGTCCCCAGCCTGGTGAGCACAGACTTGACTTCTCTCAGATGGCCACTGATTTGCTCAGTTCGTGATGGTGAGGACCTCTTATCACAAACCAGCATGCCCTTCCTCTGCATGCATGTTCTAGCTTGTGTAGAGATGACATTAATGATGTTTATATAACCTGCTAATTATACCCAGTGGATGGGGAGAAAGCCATGTTGTGTGGCTCGTGCACTTTAATTCTAATTATTCCCTACTTTTTTTTTTTCTGTACAGTAGTTAGTTTTCAGACTGATGGTGAGGAGCTTGCTTAGGGCAGATGGGAAATGCTTATTATGCTAATCGAGTTCTGGGTTGTTAGTAGAAATTATTAAACGGAGATGTTGGCAGTGCCTCTGGTAGAATTAAGGAGGTGACAGGGTAAAAAGCAGAGATAAATGATACCGTGACTCTGGGTTGGGGGCTTCATGTTCAAGAGGAGAGAATTCTAATTTAAAAGCTATCTATTTCCCACAGTAAAATATATTAGAAGGAAGCCGATAGGATGCTAGAAAAAAAAGTCTCTCTGTGTTTACTAATTCTGTATAAGGTACTTGCATTCAAACACAGTATTTTAACAAGTGAACATTTAGAAATGCCAACAAAGATAAAAGCCAAAGAGTAAATCAGGGGAAACTCGAACCTGAAGACCAAAGGAAGATGACTGGCTGTGAGAAATAGCTGATTATGCTTTTAGGAAAATATAAATTACAAAGAGACTCAACACCACATGTGTTCACTACTTTTCATCCCTGTGACAAAAAACAACATAAGAGAGGAAGGGTTCATTTTGGCTCACAGTCTGAGTTTTCAGTTCATGCTCCCTTCTCCTGCCTCAGGCCTGGAGTGGGGCAGTTAGGAGGCAGAAATAGAAACAAGGCTAAGGACATAGAGCTTTTCAAAGGTATACCCCAAGGGCTCATTTCCTCAAGCCCCCAATAGTCAGTTCAACTACAACCTTATTGATGAGCAATCCACTGATTAATTAGAGCCTTCAGGATCCACTCATCTCAAACTATCCTGGCAGCCAGACATGAGCTTTTGTGGTCATACCCCATCCACACAGCAATCTGAACATTCTGATTAACAAGGATTAAAATAACCAAGAATCAGCTTTAACATGACTCCTGAAACAAGACAGTCTGAATCTGGAGCGTTCTGCTTCAGATGGAAGAAGCACAAGAACTCTCTGTCACTTTAGCATCTGAACCTGAACTTCTGTTTTCTAAATTATGAAGGAATATTGTAGCAGTACACCGCTGTGGTTCTCAGCAAGGAGGACACAGAGGCATTTTTATAGACTCTGCCAGACCTCAGCCGAAGGAATCACTGTCATGGCCAGTGCAATACTCACAGTGGAACCCCAAGCGTCTGAGCTCAAGTGTTTTGTTTTTCATTCAGAACTCCTCAGATATTCTACTCATAGCACATATAGATCATTGGCAATCAAACAACACGAAATGCCCTAGGCAGCCCCTCCCCCAACAATACAGAAAACAATTATTTTATATGTAACTAAAAATAAACTTCTGCTACAGAATAGCTTTTGTAGTTTATTTGTCCATTAATTGGTTGGGTTAATTATTCTTTTGGTGTTTAAACTTTTTAATTCTTTATATATTGTGAATATTAATCCCCTGTGAAATGAATAACTGGCAAAAGTTTCCTCCCGTTCTCAACTCTGGGAGTTGTGTCTCTGGTCACCTAAGCCACCTAAATTAAATCTGCTTGCTTTGTTCTTATTCCTTGAGCTTTGGCTGCATTTTCAAAAACTCCCTTCTTGAAGTAGTTTCCTAGACTCAGGTTTTAGATCAAGACCTGTGATCTATTTTCAGTTGATTTTTGCACACAATGAGATTGGGATCTCGTTTTAACCTCCCACATAGGATATCCAGTTTTACCAACACTATTTCTTAAAGAATTTTTTTTTCTTTCTTTAAAAAAAAAATCAATATATATGCTTGGTACATTTGCCAGGAATCGAAACTGTGTCTCATGCCCATTAGTGCAGGTATCACCCACCAATGATCAACAATGAATGTGATGAGGGTGTGCAGAAGAGGGGACTTTCACATGATGACAGTGGGGACATAAACTGGTGCAGACACTGTGGGAAAAAACAGCATGAAGGTTCCTCAAAAAATAAAACCATCATATGACCCAGGTTTAACACTCATGGGCACCTACCCAAAAAAATCCAAGACAGATGTATGTATGTAGTATGTATGTAAAGATGTACTGTATAGTCACAACAGAATTAAGACACGAAGGCAAATAGATGAAGTTGGAAGTTACCATGCTAAGTGAAGTTTCCCAGAGACACTCTTGCACTTTCTATCATCTATTTACTCTCGAACCCCCGCTCTTAGCATCATGAAATTAAGAGCGGGACTATGAGAGGAGAGGGAAGGGGTCCCATAGGGGAGTGAAAAGGGCAGGGCAGGTAGGGTCATAGTACAATGGGGATGATCCAATTATACTCTACGTACGCATGCTATTTTATGTGTATGGGTCTTATGACTGTGCTTGCATGCCTAGTACCTGTGGAGGCCAGAAAAGGGCTTCAGATCTCCTGAAACCGGAGTTACAGGTGGTTGTGAGCCACATGTGGGTGCCCTCCAGCCCCAGCATATGTCCTTTTGATGATGAAAGTAGCTGTGTGTCGCAGTTGGACACACTACGTGCTTTCAAAATGCTGCATGCTGACTAAGCTGGACCCAGAACGGAGGCTGACATCCAGGCCTCTCAGGCCACTGGCATCATTTATAAGAAGATGGTGGTGCCTTGGAGCCAGCTAGCCATAGTAAAGTTTTCCACAGAGGAAGTCACAGACAGTACCTGAGGCCATGCTGCCAGCAACCTGCCATGGCTTATTTCACTAAGAGAGCAGCGTGACAGAAAGTTTTAACTACAGCTGTTGAAAACTTTCACATTGATCTTAGTCCCGGATGTAAGAGGTGATAATTTTTTTCTTTATGTGATCCCAAAGAAATAACGTCAGAAAAAAATTAAATTCAAAAAGTAATTAGACCACACACACAAAACAGAAAAAAAAAATCTTTTGTATTAGCTGCTGGTAGAAATGTCAGAGTAAAGGGACAGGTGCACACCAGGTACCCTCTGGCTGTGGTCCACGAATGATTTGTTGTATAGGAAAATCAATGCCTGGGCCAGGGGTGTGTACATTAGAGAGTCACTTCCTCAGTGCTGATGTTGGACATGCGTGCTCTGAGTTGATGGCAGGGGCTCGAGCTCTCTGGGATGTAGAAGGGAGGGCTCCGCCATCACAAGAACCAGTCATCACCACAGAAGTGAGATCAAAAGACACATAGCATTCTTCTTCCTCCAAACAGCTTACATCAAGCATGGAATAAATATCACACCTGAACATGGGTTCATTCCCCTCTCCCTTGATAAGCTGGTTTGGGAAAGACAGTTGAAGTCAGATACAGGGTACCATTACAAAAAACCTGAGAGCAGCTAATGTTTAAAGAAGAAATGAATTGTGTTGAAGAAGTGGTGGAGGACAGGAAGTGCAAGAACTGGGAACTGGCAGATACAGTTGTCAGTGATGGCTGCTCTCTGCTTTCACCGTGTAGCCTCATTGCTACACTCTCCTGAGGGGACTGGTGCAAGTGGAGGGGAGCTAAAAGCTACACAAAACCCCCTTATCAAGAACCTTCATCCCATTCTTCAAGAAGTACCCTCCTAACTGAATCCTCTATCACAAGTCCCTCCTCCCAGTGCCTAGCCCTCAAGCTTTAGAATCTGTATCTTGGAGAGATGCCTCGCCCCATCGCAGAGCTAGATTCAGCTCTCCCATCCACTACTGAAATGGTGATTTCATTCCTAGTTAGTGTCAGCTGTCCATTTGATATAGCCCAGAGTTTAACTGGCAAACTGCCTCAATCAGATAGGCTGGAGGCACATGTCTGTAGGGGTATTTTGAAAAAATTGATAATCAATGTAGGAGGGCCACTGTGGGTGGTGTTACCCTAGGCAGGGAATTCTGGACAGTATAAGAAACCAGGCTGTGCAGGACTGCAGATCAAGGTAGTAAGCAGTGTTCTTCCATAGTCTCTGCTTCATTTCCTGCCTCCAGCTTCCTGCCCTGGCTTCCCTCAGTGATGGAGTGAGATGTGGAGGTGTAAAGAGAAATAAACTCTTTCTTCTCCAAGTTGCTTTGGTCTTAGCGCTTATCATAGCAATAGAAAGCAGACTAGTTCAAATGCTCTGCCTCTCTCTGCACCTGTGAGATGTAAGGGCACTTGAATGGTTGAGTAGTTGAAGGGAAAAGTTGTCTAATAGACTGCAGAACAGAAAGAAACTCCATTGAACTCAACTGGCATTTTCTCATTGAGGCAAATCTATGCAGTCCCAGTTAGCGTGACTGACAAGCCTTCCTACTCGTCAAAGTGTGCTTCAGCATTGCTCTGCTACGTCCCAGATTCACGCTGATAGAGAGGAGATAGTATGATGGATGTTTTCCTCACAAAAATGTGTCTGGCCTTCAAAGTTGCTTTTAGCAATTTGCTTAATGATGAAGAGTCATTCGGGGAGGAAAGAGAGCCATAGCAACCACTCCCATCATGCCTCAGTGTGACTGTGCTGCTGGCCCTGGGCACACACCCCCAGACCCTGGTGTCTGAGAGCTCAGGCTGGGTTGTCACCTCATTTGGATGCCTCCTGCGTGCCTGTGTTAGCTGGGAATAAGGTGCTAGGTTTTACTATCTTTGTGCTGTCAGGGACGCAGATGGATGAGCGGTATTTTGGCATTCTTCTACAAAGCTAGAGGCCCCGGCTCCTGGTAACCAAGATGTTCTGCTCTCCCCACTGGTTACCATAGCAGTGCTTCTTCCCATAGCATCCACTCAGGAGAACTAACACAAGGATGCCAGGCTGCTGCTTGTTTCATTTCACAGAGTTCTTATCCTGTGACAGTCTATGTGCCTCTTGCTATATGTGTGGCCCATGAGAGTCTAGAGCAACTCAAGAACTCAACTGAAAATGCTGCCAAAAATAATGCTATTCAAAACTTATTACATTTAAGGGGGGAGGGGCACGATAATGTTCTATTCAAAACTGGACATGTTGGAGAAATAGCCATAGAAATAGTATTTCTATTACTATAGAAATAGTAAGACTTTTAGAACACTATCATTTCAAATCTCATTTTTGGGGTGTGTTAGCCTCAAGTATCCACCGTTTTTCTTTCTTTCCCTTCATTTTTGAGATAAGCTCTTTCAATACATCTCCCTGTTTCAGCCAAGCTGCTGACTCCGGGGTCATGGAACTTTGCATGTAGGTTCTGAGGTCCTAACTCAGGTCCCCAGGCTTTCATAGTGAATATTTTACTCACTGAGCCACCTCCATGGCCCATGATAAATATTCTTAAGAAGTGAGCAACGACTTTTTGTTGGTGACAAAAACATTTGACTCTCAGGCTCACCCTGTGGAAGGATGTGCTTGTTCTTTTGTGAAAAAGTGTGTGCATGTATGTACCAGTGTGCCTATTGAGATCTTTCAGGAAGGAAAGGCAGTGGGGGTGCGGAGTGTGCTGAGGCGGACCATCGGTGTCTATGATGAACTCAAGGAGGAACAGTATCAGCAAGTACTGAATTGATATTAACTGGGTACTATTATGCTCTCAGGCATGATCTCTATAGCCTACACATGTGTCCTTTAGTAATTCCACAATTATTACTTTTAGTAGTAAGGATTGAACTGGAGATCTTGCACAAACTAGATAAATGGTCTGCCATTGAGTGGAACTCTGAGACCCTAGGTCAACACTATTAAGTAGACAGCAGTATTCCTTTCTTACGGATGGCGGCACTCAAGACAAAAGAGTTTAATCTTCCAAAATTCACCTCTTATAAACTTGACTCTTCAGCTCAGACTGTTAACACTGGACTACATCAGTCTTCCAGGACATGTAGGAGCTCGCTATGATAATTTAGTCTCCTTATCCTTCTACCTGTTAGTCATTCCTACTTGTGACAGATTAACTGCTATGTGAAAAAAAAATCACAACGTATAAGTATGTTGAGTCAGAGTAGTTAATTGCTTAAGTCTTTTTTTTTAACTTCTGAAGCTCACATATCCCATATACAAACAATGATTATATATATATACATATATACATATATACATATATATATATATATATATATATATATATATATATATATATATATATATAATTTCTCTTTCTCCCTCTTCCCCCTCCAACACTGACTGAACACATGGTGAGGAGGAAGCCTTTACAAGCTTAGAAAAGAACTAGTACCAGAAACCAACTTGTGAGATGTAAACTTTGTTAAGTCACATCTGTGGGATTTCAGAACGGTGGTCTAGTTGACTAATACACCCAGCACCAGAAGAAGGATATGCCATCAGTGTACACTTGTATGGTATTTTATGATGTGCAACATGCCTACTTATTTTGGTTGTTTAAAAAACTTAAGTTTATAGATACAGTATCATCCTAAATAATGAAGGCTGAGAAGCTTCACTTGCTTGGATGAAGCAAGAAACTGAATCCACTCATTGAAAAGAATTGCCACCCAGTGAGAGAATCACCTGGCCCAGCTTTGGTCAACATGAGGACAAACTGTAGCTGTTCATTCTGTGTTTTCACCCGTTTTAAAATCACCATCTTTACATTCATCCCCAGGTGGTAAAATCCAGTGCTTTGTGTATGCCTCAGGAAAGCCTGGATGTACACTCTCTTGGATCCCCACAGACAGGCTCAGCATTGTAGGCAGCACCTGTGAACTGTTGGCACCATGTGCTTCATGCTTTACCCATTCAGCATGAAAGGACCATGATAGCCCCAGGGCTGTCCTCCTGTTCCTTGACACATCCCGTCCCTGGCACTAAAGCCTTTCATTTATCCATGTCTCATAGAAGCCCGGTCAGTTCAGACCTCCAGGCACTGTTTTGATCACTGGAGTTGTTAAGAACATACGCTTAGGTACGTTTCTGGAAGTGTTTCTATGCATCTTCCCAAACAACTGTTGCTTATGATTTGTGATTTTTTTTCCACATTATCTCAGAACCCCATTGCATATATATATATACCCAAACCACACAGACCCAGGAAGGAAGTGGCAGCTGTTTTCTGTGCAGAGGGACAGGGTAAAGCTTCCCTACCTGTGGCATGGTGACAGCAGAAAACCTACATTCAAGCCCATGACACTAGCTGGTACACAGCCAGTAAAATAAAATGCATGTGTGTGTACACATGTTCTTGTATGTATACATATATGTACATTGTGTTCTTACATGTACATGTGTGAGCATGTATTTATGTGTTCTGATGAGTATATGTGATAAGAATGTGTGCATATGTGTGGGCCTGTGAGCATGTGTGTGTGGAGGGGTGCTTTTGTGCAGGGGTCCTGGCGGTCCAGCTCTGGCCCCCGCGAAAATGGGGGTTCTTTCTTCCACGAAGGATGGGTAAACCCCAAAGAAACACGAGACAGTCTTGGTGGCTGTTGAAACCGCACGAGGCCTTTTTATTAAATGAACTTGGCGCAGCGGCGGCTTGGGACAGGTGCTGCGGCTTGGGGTGGCCGCCGCGCACGGGCAGGAGATGTGGGCAAGAGGCGAGAGGGCAAGAGGGCAAGAGAGCAAGAGAGAGAGAGCGACCCCCGTCCAGGGCTTTTATTGGGGTCCCCCGGAGCCCTGGTCTTGGGCTATTTTGATTGGTTCCTCAACCTCGTCGGTCAGGTGTGGGGGTAGCCGCCTGCACCTGAGACGCAATGGTGCCTGGGTATTCTGGGAAAGAAAGAATCCCTGCTGAGTGGTGGGGAGAAGCTGCTAATAACTACTAACTTAGGGGAATTTTCTGGGTTTTATATTTCTTAAATCTTTGCAATAAACCTGGGTTGCTTTATTGCAATTTACTTCTGGATAGCATGGGTGTGTTCCATTCCAGCCCACAGTAGCCAGCTCAGGGATTGATTTTGCTTATTACTATTGGCTTATACAGATCTTATTATTGATGAGAGAACATATGCCACCGTACAGTGAAGACAAAAAAGGAGCAAGGCAGTTAGGGAGTTCCAGTTCCCGGCAGTGAATTCGCTTCAGGAACCTTGTCAAGCTAAAGCATTTCATAGCCTGGGAAACCTGGGCCCCAACACTTTTGTATGCGTGCTTCCATGTACGCATGTATGCATGCATGTGTGCCTGTGGACATGTGGGTGAGTATATACACATGTGTGGACAAGTGTCCACTCATTTTAATGACAACTTATCTGGACTGTAACAGTCACAGAAATGTCCCTTGACTTTTGTTCTTTTCACACTTCCACAGCCATCAGCAGGAAGGCGCTTAACAACAAACACTAGGTCAGCCACCACTTTGTACAGTGTCCAAGCTCTCTCCCTACCTACATGTCACCCTGCCCCATATCTCCCTGCTCTCCCATGCCCTGGCTCCTAGATTGGTAATTAAGCCTGCACCTCCCTCTTAATCTCTATGCCAGTGGTTCTCAACCTTCCTAATGCTACAACCCCTTAATACAATTCCTCATGTTGTAGTGACCCCCAGACAAAGACTTTTGTTTCATGACCCACAGGTTGAGAATTGCTGTTCTAAAGAGACTCTTGTATGCCACCGGGTTTCGTGACAATACACCTCAGGGATTTGGAAATTCCCCCCAAGAAGGAATAGGCTAAAAGCCTGATGCCAGCCAAGGCAGGAACCTGTCTCCCAAAAAGATACTTCACATATTTCTGACAACTTGTAGACCACTTTGCAGTGAAAGAGTAGAGCCTGGACAATGATGACCACACCTTGGCCAGGACTGCTTAACCATGCGTGCGCCTTGCCCTCTGACCTAAGATGCACTGGGGGGTGGGCGGTCTTTAGCCTTCTTGTTTGTTCTCCTTCCCAATGTGACCACATTAAATAATCCATTCCTCTGCTTTTCACTATTATTTGTTTACTTAATCGGTGGGCAAGGACAGGTGGCTGAGCTTGGCTCGTTGGCATCTTTAGAGCCCAGGCTCCCACCACAACAACTCCACTAACAGTCCCAGCTGCCCAGGAGGTTGGTGGGAGGATCATTTGAACTCAGTTCAGGGCTATCATAGACAACATAATAAGACCCTGTCTCAATGAAAGAAAAAAGTCTTACCCTGATTATTAAAAAGAAATAACTACTGCTCACATGGAAAAAATGGCTTCATGGGTAAGCGTGCTTGTTCAAGCATGAGGGCCTAAGTTTGAATCTGCTCTGGCTTTAGTGTAAAGAGGTCAACAAGTTGAAAAAAATCAGCACTGGGGATGAAGACATATGGATCCCAAGAGTTTGCTGGCCAGCCAACCTAGCCAAAATGTTCTGTGTGTGTGAGTATGTTTACCCATGCACACACACACAAAGGCGTACAAAGGAAAGGAATGATGCCTTCAGTTCTTTGGTCCTTTCTTTTGGTATTTTTTTTATATTTTTCTACTTTGTATGTGTGGGCATGCAAGTGGAGGTCAGAGAGCAACTTGAAGTGAGTCGGCTCTCTCCTTCCATCATGTGGGTTCTAAACAAGGAACCCTGCTTGCTCCTAAGGCTTTGTGGCAAGAGCCTTTATCCACGGAGCCATCGCAGCAGCCTCTTGTTCTTTCTGTTAAAGCCACTTGGAAACCGTACTTTCTAAGATTTTTGTGATTACTTCATCTCTTTGTTTTGCTTTTGGGTTTGTTTTTAAACTAGAATGTATTGCTATACAAAATCCATCTCATACACACAGTGACACATCTTTGCAGTTTCTATTGCACCAAGTATTGAAGATTAAAAACACAAAATGAAAACACCGCAAATAGCCAAGTACGGCACTTTGGTAAACAAACATGAAAACGGTTCAGATGAGCACAATCTGTAGACAAAAACGGCCTAGGAGAGATGGGCTGCAGACACCAGACAAAGGCCACATCACTCACAGCTTCACAGGCAAAGCAGAATAGCTCCGTCTGTGGATCACAACTCCAAGGAGGGCTTAAATCTAAAACTCTCCAACTGAAGCCATTAGCAGTTACAGCACCACTAGCAAAGGATAAGGCCTTTCCCTGCCCTCCTTCTCAGGGGGACTTCATGTGAAAGCATCTGCACTGTAACCTTAGCATCGTGTCTCCCAGTGACATTAAATGTTCTTTAGCAAAATAAATCATACTGTGTTTAACTACTCCCTTACTCTCAGACACTTAGCTGGTAACCAATCTTTTGAGATAATATACAAGATCACAACAAATGATAAATTTTATGTTATGCCATTAAATTAAAAGCACAACACACGGCGACATAATTCAATCTGGATTTAGCCTATCTGATTTTAAACATCGAGCAAGATTATCGTAATAAATCCTAGGTCTATCCATTCCATCTTTATAATCCCCAAACTTAATAAATGTGGCTTTTAATGCTTTCTATGATACCATAAGTCAAGTTGCTAGGAGGTGCAGATTCCAGAAGGCACCTTGAAATTTCACTAGGGATATTATTCAGATTTGTTTACATTAAGTAGACAATGGGTTAAAATCCACCAAACTCTCACAGCTCCCAACTCAAGCTTTCCCTGAGAAATTAATGAATACATTCTATGAAAGTCTACTGATGGGGCAAGGAGAAGGCGCAGTGCTTGCCACACAAGCCCAAGGAGTTTGGATCCCCAGAACTTACATAAATGTTAAGCAGGCATGGCAAATTGCCTGTAATCCCAGCACTCAGGAAGCAGAGATAGAATCTCCTGGAGCAAAGTGGCTAGCCAGACAACTCAAAATTGGCAAGCTGAGACTTCAGCAAGAGACCCTGCCTCAATATAAAAAATAGAGAGTACTCGTGTGTGATTTCCAACACCGGGCCTCTACATTCACATGCACACATGCGCATGAGCACCAGAACACACACAACTGTACCTAAACATATGTGAACACACATACATACATACACACACACACACACACACACACACATACTCGCTCACACCCTTCTATTGTTGGCCAAGGCCTTTGCTTATAAATACCCAGTGAGCACTTGAGCTTTGCGCTACAACCCAGGTTGTAGCTACCCCTGTCATCCTGTGCCAAGTTCTTTTGTTTGGCTACCCTTCTGTCTGTGGTGACAATCCATTCCTTCCCAGCACAGCCTCTCCAAGTCCCTTCAGTCTCCAGCCGGTTCCTAGAAGCCTACAGTCCCCTGATGAGGCTGGCTGGCTGGCTGGCTTCACGCAAACCCTGCTGCTGCCTTTGACCTTGCCTCAGCCGCCTCCTTGTCTGAAGTCGATTTTTAGCTTTCTTCTGGGAAGTTCTTTAATTCAAACTCTCTTCCCCAGAGAAACTTGGACTCTGAAATAAAACACTCAAACTTCCTGTTACTACTGTATATTCCTTATGCTAATTTGCCTTTGAGATTTCCTGGCAGACTTGAACCCCAGCTCAAATGACTAAAGATTAAAGTCTGCTTTCTCCCAGGTGGGTTCTAACTTGAGCAGCACTTTCTACCTGGGACTTGAACATTGCCAATCCTCATTTCTGTGGGCAGCTGGACAGTGGGCCAGACATAGGGAAGCTGACTATGGAGAGTCTCCACAGGACAGAAAATCCTAGAGCAGCCCCAAGGCACCATGGTTGACATCTAGGACTGAGCTACCAGCTTGAAACATTGATGATCTTCACATCAGTGGCCGACTTGAAGAACAGGTTTCACCCACTCTTTATCAAAATGTGGCGCTACTGCTGCCAATGGAAGCTCCTGATAAATAGGCAAGCTGACTAGAAGCAAAGCAGAGCAACAGACTGTTCAACTAAAATATTCACTGCAGGACTGCAACTTAATGAGAGCATTGCCTGTGGGAAGTGGATAAAGTCCAGAGGGAATGTGTATTGTTGACATGGGCACAGCCATGTCAAGGACCCCAATGCAACTGTCCAGGCCTTCCCTGGGGGAGGTTCAGAAGAATGACAGACTCTGGTCTACCTATGAATGCTCAGGAACAATTGGTTGGTGTATATAGAAACTATTGACCACAGCTTTCTCCTTACAGATGACTGCAACCTGAGACTGCTCCCTACAGAGACCCCTTAAGAAGATTAGCCAAACCTGCTTCTTTGTTCAACTGTACACAATATCCCACCACTAGATTTCAAGGTATAAAACAAATGCATAGTTTCCAGACTACTGCTGGTGCATCTTCATCAGAGGCATGCCCCTAACCCCAAATCTCAGCTTCTCTGTACATGTGTCAATCATATCTGTGTTCCCCATCACCCCAGTTAAGTCAATCCCTAAAGACTTGCTAGGTCATGGCAGTTATAATTTACTAAATGCAAGGACAGTGACATCACATCCTATTAATAAAAAGGAGTGGGGGAACAGTGGATTAATTTCGTTTTTACTATTCCTGTTAGTTTATCACTAGGTGGCGTATTACTGTCTTTGTTCTGTGACCAAATTCCTGACAAGAAACAACTTATGGGAAGAAGGGCTTGTTATGGTTATAAGTCTGAGGGCTACAGTCTGCCATGGTAGGGGAGGGGTAGCACTAGACACACAGTCACATCTGCATCCGTAGTCAGGAAGCAGAGTAGACCAGAAGTAAGGCTGGGCTACGGAACTACTTAGCCTACCCCCAGGAGCTCCCTTCTTCCATCAGGGCTCCATCTCCCGAGGGATCGTACCCTTCTAGAAGAGGGCCACCCGCCGAGGACCAGTGCTTCAAACACATGAGCCTGTGGAGACATTCCACACTCAAATCAAAGGTGATGACTTCTAGACTAGAATGGATGCTGTCATCTTAGCTTCAGATCCAAATGTCCTAAAAGTGAGTAAAATACTAGTTCCTCCAAATTCAAAATACCCAAACTCAACAGCAATAAACTAAGTGGAGCTTCCACATGTCTGTTTCCAGGCCAAACAAGCTTCGGGTTTTGCAATAAGCAACGAGAACTGAGATTCAAATATGAACCATATATGCAGAGCTAGATGTGTTTCGTGTGTGTACCGTGGGCTGCTGACATGACAAGAGTGGTAAGCTAGACAAAGAAGCAGACTTCCTTCTTCAAGTAGTTGGGCAAAGGGAACTTTTGTCTTTTCTATTCCAAGAGAAGAGTTCCAAAATTTCTGTAGGGACCACCTTTCTACGGTAAGGACCCACTTTCAGCCAATATTCCTATGTGTGACTACTTAGAGAACCAGGTACCCTCACAACAGAACTACTCGTAACTTTTAACATTCCTTCTAAATATTGTCTACTCTTGTTTTGTTACCGCCACAGTGTGAGCCCCAGGAGTCTGCTACCAGGGCATGGCAGGAGGAATATTCTCTTTCTCTGCAGTTAGCAAGCTTTCTCACAGCCTCCTCTACTTCCTTTCTCAGAAAGTCTCAGCCATGTCCCTGGAGATGTTTTATTCAGTGCAGATCTCTAAACAGCCTCAGCCAGGCACCGTTTCTCATTCCCCCTGCTGCTCTCATGCACTGAGACCTGCCACCATATGGATCTACTTATTTCTTCTCCTCCATTCCACTGCCCTCAGTGCTGGGCACTGCCTTTCCACCCTGTCTTTCCTGATTGGCTCTTGCAAACAGATTCTGACACAACAGCAGTGCTGGGTCTGGAAACTATCTAGTATGGATTTCTCAGGTCTTCATAAAGGGCAAGGAGTGGGAGAAGTATAATCCCCTCTCCCTACATTTCCAATGGCATTATAGGAATCACAAAAGGAAGGAGAATGAACTTAGCCCTTAATCTCACTTAAAAGGACCTGCTGACTCTGATCTAGATGGAAGAACTGGAGACACTGAGAAAGATTACCCAGTGTCTGTACAGAAATAAAGAAAAAAAAATTAAGCCACACTAATAACTTAAAATTTTTCATTAAAGCAAAGATGTTCTTAGCTGATGCTATTGTCAAAATTCCAGCATGTTTTGTGAAAAGTTGAAAGACCTAGTAATGCAAAGAGTATTAGGTAAAAACTTCTAGAATATGAGACTTTAGTAGTGGGGATAAGTAACCTTAGACAAGTGCCTGTCTGTATCCCTTTAACCATACTTTAAAACAAGCCTTGGGATGATTTATTCTTTGGGAAAGATAGAGTTGATATACTTCTAAATATCTCAACTCCCTGGACTCTATATATCAAACAAAGATTCTGACAGATGCAGAGAAGAAGGCAGATCAACTAGGCACCTAGCAGTCTAGATGCCCCAGGGATTCCATTCTGTCTCCTGGATAAAATGCACCCAGCAGAGCCCCCTTCAGCCAGAGAGGTCCCAGAAAGAGGCAGTCCAGTCTAACAGAAAACCTTAGATTCTACTAGTCAAATATCACAAAGAATTAATGACTACAGCCTATCTATGCCAACAAAGACCATATGGGCCCACCTCTCCTCTACCTGGGATATGATTGGACATATCCCAAGCCCAGCTAGGATGATGTTGAGGTATCTTTGGCTTCCAGGTGGTAATGTGCCTGACAGTGGAGGCTATAGGAGAGACTGGACTTCCATTTCCATGCCTCAGCAGTTAGGTGGACCCTCACTATAAGGGTGATAGGAGAGGAATCCTAGAAGGAAACTCAGGCATATTAGCAATGCCAAGTGTTAAAGAAGCTGTCCACTCAGAGAGGCTGAGAATCAGTAATAAGGCCTTTCTATCCTGGGGGCCATGATAGAGACATAGTGCATAGTCTAATGTTTATTCACACTCATGTGGGTGACAAATCACCCAGGCATGGAAGATGGAATCGGGGCTCCTAGTCTCCTCTCCCCACCTGACAGGAATGAATGGGTATACTATTCTATTCCCCTAAAGGAATTAGAAGGACCTAAATAAAATAGAAGATTTATATAGGACCGAGGGTCCTGCCACAATATCAAAATACCCAGGTTTCCATCAAAAAGGACTTGTACTAAGAAATAGTAAGATCTCAACTTGAGTGAGAAAACACGACACTAGACTCCAACACCCGTGTGATGAAGAACTGATTCCACGGATGCCATCACAGCTCATCGTATTAAGAACAGGAAGCTATCAAACTGATTGAGAGAGCAAGCCACCAAACTCCAGCAGCAGTGTGATGAAGTATGGATGACCTCACCAATCCACAGACACACTTCAAAGACAGCTCAGAGCATGCCCAAAGCAAACTGAAAGCAGTTTGTTTGCAAAACAGAAGATGTAGAAGAGAACAGATGAAATGTGTCAGCTAAGAATAGCCCTGATCAAGATGTATGAACTCAGAGAATGCTTCCGTGCTGAGGTACCTACAAGTTTACAGGGAGCTGCAGTCTCCCACAGAGGTGGAGGTTTCACTGATCAAGTTGCCCAAGTCACCAACATGCATGCAGATAACCCCAGTAAACCCAATGGTATATCAAGCTGGCCTTGGGTACCCTATTTGATAGCACCCCAGGTGAAGTTGACTTTCCATACAGAAATGCAGAGCCCACTCTGACCATGATGTGCTCTGAGTGATGGTGTTTAAATATACTCTACTTCTCTACAGCAGAAACTTGTATTTCTCTAAACTCGTATTGTCTAAAACCTTCATGTCTTATTTAGGGTTTCTATTGGTGTGAAGAGAAACCATGACCATGGCAACTCTTATAAAGGAAAGCATTTAACTGGGGCTGGCTTACAGTTCAGAGGTTTAATCCATTATCATCATTGTGGGGAGCATGGGGGCATGTAGACAAACATGTTGCTGGAGGGGTAGCTAAAAGTTCTACATCCGGATCAGCAGGCAGCAGGAAGAGAGTGACTCTGGGCTGGGATTGAGCTTCTGAAACCTCAGTGACATACTTCCTACCCCAACAAGGCCACAGCTCCTAATAGTGTCACTATGGGCCTAGGGGCTTAGGGGGAACCATTTTCATTCAAGCCACCATACTCCATCTTCCTAAGTGAGACCCACTGACTCAGACAAAACCACACAGACCTTGTAATTTTTGCCCAGCTGCCTATTGCTTTGCTAGCTCTCTCTAGCTCTATTGAAATCCTATGCTTCTTTGTCAGGACACAGGAGCCTTGCTCTGCTCATTCTTCTTGTGACTTTTACTTAATGCAGATCCTTTAAGGTTTGGAAAGAAGTTTATTCCTCCACGAAGAATACATGATCCCATGAGGAGCTCCTGGATCTATTAGTCAAAATGGGTCTGATATAAATATTCATCTCGAGTTCTTCTGAACCACACAGATGGAATATATTAGGGGTCCAGACCAACATGGGGCTTCAGTGTGGTTCCTAAATTACCACATGATTCTCCACACCCCTCCCCATCCTCTTGTCTCCATGGTGGTCCTGGATGAGTAAGTATAAAGGTGATTCATTCTGAGCTCTGAGGAGTGGGCTCCTCTTCAATTTCATCCTTGAACATTTGAATGTATATTCCTTTAAAGGCCTCAGGTTTGTGAGAAAATAAGTTCCTGTTACATGACCCATCTAGGATTGGCAGAAGTCTCATATCTCCATTCTCTGTGCTCATGGCATGGTAACCAACCAAGCTCGAGGAACCAGGTACAGCAAACTCCCTCGGGGAAGGATACAAGCATAGGTGGAGACTCGCCTACATTTTCTCTCCCCACCTATTTTTCTAGCTATAAATAAATAATGATTTGCTTTTCTAACACGCTCATCTGTGCATTAAAGAAACAAGCTTTTAAAATGTATTTTAAGTTAGGATATTTAGATGCTTTTGTAATCGAAGGGCAGTCTGAGTACCTGGCTCGGCATTTTATTGAAAGTAGTTTCAGATACTTCATCACATCAGGTGTCCTTTGTTTTGTCTAGTTCTGTTATTTTCAGGTTGTGAAGTGTCTCTTTTCATTGATTTTTTTGTGTCTGTTTTTCATCATTTGTATATAGAAATGCCACAGCTCGGAGCTTCAACCTCAGACAGGACCATATTTCTGCATCAAAGAGCCAGCCCAGAGCTGCCTTGTTTGTCCTGGGTGAAGTGCATCCTTCAGCTTTGCAGGGCATTCTGAGTAGCACGAGTGTGGTCCTTTACGTTTTATTTCCTGATCCTCTTGATGACGGGATGGCTGTCCTATCCCACAACAAGCATCCTGTATCTCTTCCCTGAGCAGGAAGAAGCCAACGTGGAAATCAGTCAGAGCAGCACTATGTCAAGAAAGCAAAGCCTAGCCAGAACCTTCTGTGCTTATTTTCAGCACACAGTGGCTCAGCTATGAACACTGCCATCCAAACAGAACACAGGTTTTACGGAAAAAGGGCAAAAGCAGAAAGAGGAGCAAGACAATCAGTAGCAGTATCTGTACAGCTGCTCCCTCCCCTCTTGTGGGGCAATATTTGCTAATATCTGAACTCTGCTTTCAGATCTTGGTTTCCTTTGCAGCCGAATAGCTGACAAATCAATGTAAGACCATTTTTTGTCATTGTGATTAGTTATTTGGCTTTTTTTTATTTTGTTATACTTATTACTTTTATTTTTTACAAATGGTACTATTAAAAAAAAATTGGGGGGGGAAAAAAACAGGCCCAAGTCTATACATCACATTGGATTTTACACTGTCACTACTGAATATGTTTTATGCACATACCCACCACCAAAAACAAAAAAAGTTCATGACAAAATTAGAAATAGAAAAATAATTATCTTTATATCTTGCCCATTGCCTGCATCAGTCCTTCCCTACCCCCTACCATTTTGCCTTTCTTACTATTTCCCACGTTACATTGTACCTACATGTACATATGTTTGCACATGTACATACATTATTGGCTAGATTCCACATCTGAGCGAGAACATTAGCCTTGTCTCCGAGTTAGAAAGTGTAGAGTTAAGCAATGTCATACAGATTCCCTACACTTTCCTGCAGATTTCTTTATTTCACTTTCCATTAGAGCAGAACAGTATATTTACATACACACCAAATTTTCATTATCCATTCATCTTTTGATGGATAATTAGGTTGATTCCAATTCTTCACTACAGTGTGAGCTGAGAAACTCAATTAAAATTTACTTGTAGCTGGGCATCATGGCCCATTCCTGTCATCTCAGCACTCAGAATGCTGAGGCAGAAGGGCATTGGTTTAAGCTCTGCTTGAGTTATATAGGAAGAGCCTGCTGTGCCAAAACTGAAGGATGGGAGGATGGGAGGGAGGGAGGGAGGGAGGGAGGATTTCTTTTTCTGTTTGTTTTACATGTGTACAGTTTGTTCAGCTCACATTAGCAAGTTAACGTGTATGGTAGACTTCACTGTGACTTTTACCATGGTGTGGTGATCTGCATTTAGTACTTTTTAAACTA
>JAMJFZ010003232.1:4295000-4397500 GCA_026225945.1 Cricetomys ansorgei | reverse complement strand
GAGTTCAAGGCATGAGACCTGTCTCAAACAAGCAAATAAACCAACAAAAAAAAAAATGCGATAAAACAAAAAACAAAAGTAAATCAGAGAATGTGAACACCCAATAGTTTAACCTATACACTGCTCAGAATCACTTCTGCTGAGTGCAACATGAGAACAGGGAGTAATAAAGAGACACTTCCCCCTGGAGAAATCTGACAGACTTCCTCAGTCAGGTGATCAAAGCCAGCATCAGCGGTGAGTGACGGTACAGAATAAACCCACATGACAGATCAAAGCGACGCTCCATCTCTGTGGTCTTCTCCCCAAACACCCAGACGCCCAGACTAATCCTAAGAAAAATATTAAACAAATACCACATGAGAGACTGTCTACAAAATGTTGTCAGGTTCATCAAAAGAACAGGAGCCTGAGAAACTGTCACAGCATGACAAGAAAATATGACTTGATGTAATGTGGAGACCTGCAAAGAGTCTCCATACAGTCTTGTCTGTATGGACTCCATACAAAACTTGACTCTTACAGACAAGGTTTGTGTCCCCCTGGAAGTCATATGTTGAAGCCCCAGTTTCCAGTGTAATGGCATCAGGAAGGTAAGTAGAGCGAGATGAGCTTATGAGGCTGGGGCCTTGGGCTGACTGGACTTGGGATAAGTCCTTAAATGAAGAACCTGGGGATGTGACTTAGATGGTAGAGTGCTTGCCAAGCATGCCCTGACTTCAATGTCCAGTACAGTATAAACTCGGTGTTCTCAGGCATCCCTGTAATCTCAGCATCTAGGAAACAGGAAGCTCAGAAGTTCAGGGTCATCTTCAACAACATAGCAAGCTTGAGATCAGCCTGGGTTACACTGCACCCTATCTCAAAGACAGGAATAGATCAGCAAACCTGCACTCTCAGTGAGAATACACTTAGGAAAGGCCAAGTGGGCACACACAAAAAATGGCACCATCTGCAAGACAGGAAGAAATCCCTCACCAGAACTGAACCATGTTGGTAACCTAGTCTCAGGTACTTTGAAAATATACATTTCTATTGTTTCAGCCATGAGATATATGATATTACATCATGGCACTTAATTACATGCAAGCAAATCACAGGATTTAGTTTAAAAAGGCATCATGTTGGCTCACTAGCTATGATAAACAGCCACGTTGATGTAACATGTTAACAACAGGAAAAACAGATGTGGGTCTGTGAGAATTCACTATCTTCTCTACACAGCTCTCTATGAATTTACAATTATTCTAAAGTAAATAGATTATTTAAAAAAATCAATGGCTTCCTATGATATTTAGATTATAAGCAATCTATGACAATCTCTTTCAACTCATGTTAAGGCTTCGTACTTTGCTCTCTCTGCTCTACTGTGCTAACTGATCGAATCTCGCATATAAGCTGTATATTATACCATCAATAAATTAAACCTGAATAAATGGTTTAGAAGTGTGTGACTATAAAAACAAGAACTCTGGTGACATAAAAATTACCCCAAAACTTGGTGGAAAAACAGCAACATTCCTTTTGCTCTTAAATCCTTCACTGGAGCAAGGTTGGGCTCACTGGTGCTCTACGTGGCATAAGTCAAGAACTAGAATTTATCTGAAGGTACATTCATTCACATGTCAAATGGATGATGGCAGCTGACACCTCAGACCTTAGTTGGGGGATCAAAAAGCTACAGGAAGCTCTCTTATGTGACTTGGGATCCTTGCAATATGGTGGCTGGGTTCCAAGAATACACATTCTAAGAAAAAGAGAAACAGGGACAGAGATGCCACACAGAGAGTTCGGCCGAACTCTCCCAATAAAATCACACACCATTACTTCTAATATGCTCTGCTACTTATGACAATCACAAAGCTGTTTACTGGGGTCAAGGAGGAGGGAAGTCAATAAAGTCCACCTCTTGACAGAGCATAGTGATAAGGTTCCAGAAGAGCACACCGGACTGGGAATACTGGTGGCACAATTTTTGGAAAATCTACTAAACATATCAGTGTTGTGAACTACATTTGGGGAAAGTCTCCCAAAGGCTTGGGTAAAAAGACAGAATACGATAGGGATGGTAGAAGTAGAATCTGAGTACAAAGTCTAATATCTAAGGAAGAGTTCCAGAGACAGAACAGGTAGGGGTGAGGGAAACCAGTTGAGGTCAGGAGAGGAGTCCTCATCCTCCAAAAAATAATTCCAGAGAGCTCCCCAGAGCTAAAGAGCATGAGTCTTTGGACTAAAGTTTACTAGGTATCCACACAAATACAATATGAGATTTATGAGTATCAGGCAACCAGAAGCTATTAGGAATCTTCAAGAAAGAGAAGTCATCACCTACACAGAACTAAACTGGCATCATGGCTCTCATCAGAATGCTGTAAACTGATGGTACAACACCTTGCGTTTTAAGGGAATGTTCTTCTCAACCTGAAATTCTATGAAAGTATTTCCAAACTCTTAAAGTGGAAATGATTGTGAGTTTAATTTCCATATTTAGACATATGCTTCAGCAAAATAAAAGTCTACAGCAACACATCCAGAGAGATGGCTCAGTGGTTAAGAGCACTTGCCGCAGAGGACTCGAGTTGAGTCCCCAGCACCCACATGGTAGCTCACAAGCACTTTTAACTCCAGCCCAGGGATCTGATGCTCACTTCTGGCCTTGGGGAAGGGGAGTGAACTAGGCATGCCCATGGTATACCATCCATACATGCAGACAAACACCCAGGCATATAAAATAAAGACAAATAAATCCTTTGTAAAAGTGTACCCCAAGAAGGATGGTATTAGAGTCACAAAGTGCTGAACTTTGGAGCTGGAGAGATGGTTCAGTGGTCGAGAGTACAGATCACGTTTTCAGATCCCCCAGCACCCACATTAGGTAGTTCACAGCCACCCATAACTACTGCAGCCCCCGAGGAACAGACACCTCTCCTGGCCTCCACAGGCACCTGAACTCATGTGTGCAGAAACACACAAACACACATAATTTAAAATAAAATAAAAATGCACCTTAAAAAAAGAGAGAGGGTGAACTTGGTTGGCACAGGAGGTGACCATGGCTCACTCCAGACAGGAGTCCCAAATCATGCAGAGTGGGAAAAATAAATCCTGAAGTAAGAAATGTTACCCCGAGGCTGATAACATTAAATTTTAAGCTAGCAGCATACTTTACAAATTTCTAGTAGGGACAAGGATTGTGAATGTTTTAACGAAACTTTTTTTTTAAAAGCAAAAGTTTAACAACACATTTCAAGGACAAACATACAAGAAAAGTTTTAAAGTCTGTTTTTCTGCCTATACAATGTCTTTAAAAGTTTCTTCCCAGAGAGAAACAATGACCATTAAAGTCACATATGACAAACATGGTGTGGATGGTGCACACGTGTGTGATACCAGCTAAGGCAGAAGGATCTCCAGCTCCAGGCCAGCCTAGGTAACACAGGATGATCCTGCACATAACAATAACAAAATTAAATCACAGTCTCCCTAGTCAACTGAAAGGTAGTACTTGTTTCTAATGGCCGCCAATATTAACTGTGTCCTCTCCCTCCCAGCCCCTCTAACTCAGCATGAGAAGATATACTAGGGATCAATCTCTCAATCTAGGGTCTCATGAATGCTAGGTTACTCCGCCAAGCGATATGCCCAGTCTTCTTGCTTTTGAATTTGCCATATGGTCTCAATATCGTATGTCCAGGCTGGTTGTGAAGGTATAATTTTCCTGCTTAGCCTCCCACATAGCTGGGATTACAGTCCTGGCTTTCCAAGACAGGGTCTTACTATGTAACAGGAGTTGGCAATGAACTCCCCACATTCTTGCCTCAGCCTCCAAGTGCTGAGATTACAGGCATGTGACATCATATCCAGTTAATTATCAGGGTTTTTGTTTTAGGGGTGTGTGAACATTGTGTGTGTGTGTGTTCACATTCGTGCAGGCATACACTGTGCCAGTACCAGAGATGAACGCTGAGCGACTCCCTAGATCACTACTCACCGTACATATTGAGGCAAAGTCTCTCACTTGAACCCAGTGTATCAGTTCAAGCAGTCTAGCTAGCCAGTTTGCTTCAGTTTGCTGAGTGCCACCACGCCTGCTTATCATTTACATGGGTGCTAAAGATCTGCATGGCAAGCATTGTACCCACTGGGTCATCTCCCCAGCCTCTATCAGTTGTTTAAAATTCGTTTATTTTTTGTGTGTATGGGTGTTTTGTTTGCATGTATGACGACCTCGAATAAGTAGCTTATAAAGCCAACATATAATTCTTTGAGGAGGGGGCAGGAAAGCGGGGCTAGAGAAATGGCTCAGCAGTCAAGAGCACCAGCTACTCTTCCAGAGGATCTGGGTTCAATTCCCAGCATCCACATGGCAGCTCCGGTTCCAGGGATATAACTCTAGTTCCAAACAACTGGGCCTCCGTAGGCATCAAGCACGCATGTGGTACACAGGCAAACACTTATACACATAAAATAAAAATAAATCTCTAGAGGTCTCTTATTACCTTTCAATGCATAAACTTACAAACTTATTATATATTTCTGCTTTTTCAGAAGTTTCAATCCATGTGTTTCGAGTGTCTGTTGCAACAGAAACCACAGGGCACAAGGGTCATCAGATCCAAGCCCTACTTGAGCAGTACCACTCACCAGCTGCAACCCTGGATGGGTCAGGACAGCTGAGTGACCACTACATCATCTGTAACAAGAACTGACTGGTGCTGTTACAAAGACACACAGAGGAAACCTATGACATAAGTAACCAGCTGGTGCCCAGGGCAGTAGGCACTCCCTCTGTGGAAGGACTGTGTTACATCATACATACATACATATATACATATGTGCATGCATACATATATGCATTATATCATACGCTTTGCCTGTAGTATAGATGACAGAAACAACTATCATATATTGAGCAGTTATGGCGGTGAGGTAGCTTACAGGTTCCATTAGCCTATCTAATACTCTGGTAGCCTGTGAAATAATTGCTAATTAAAAAAATGAAGAAATGGAAAACAAGCAATTTTACACAGTCTCAGAGAGAGGAAGCCAGAATTTTAAGCTGAGCCCAAATCCAGTGATCAGGCTCAGTCTATCCCCATTTCCACATGGGCTAATTTAAATGAGCAGTGTCCCCCACAGTCCAAGGTATTTGAATACTCGGTCCCCAGCAGATGGTGCAGTTTGGGAGATTTAAGCGACATGGCATTGCTGGAGGAAATATGTCACTGGAGGCAGGCTTTGAGACTTTAAAGACTGCCATTTCAAGTGCTTCTCTGCTTCCTGTTCCTGCCTCCACACTTTCAATCCACCATCATGGACTCTAACCCTCTGGAACCCTAAGCCAAAATAAACTTTCTTCAAGAAGTTAACTTGGTCATGGAGTTTTAATCGCAGAGACAGAAAGGTAACTAATATACTACATAAATGTGATTAATTTACAGTAGGGTCAGAAACAATTTTTAAAAACATCTCATTTGAGTGCTCATTCTGGAATCAGAAGATTGAAGTGACCATGTACTGGTCAGGACCCCAAGCTGCCACCGTCACCTGTCTGTAAGGATCTAAGTAGGCAATATCATCCATAATGAAATGTGCACAACTTCACCTGTCACCAAGCAAAGATGGAAGAAGCCTGTGTTCAGAACCACACAAAGTATAAAACTGAATCAAAGCCAAGGATAACAAGGATCATACACAGATTCCTTAGCAGAGGATTGGAAGGCAAACAGCGGCCAGTGAGTGCCTGTTAGTGAGGCCTGAGGCTCAATGGGACCTTGCAGACATCTTCAATTTTATGTGGCTTTAGACAGAGTCACTGTCCATCAATATTTACCTACTCTTTACAGCAGTGGTTCTCAACCTTCCTAATGCTGTGACCCTTTAATGCAGTCAGTTCTTCATGTTGTGGTGACCCCAACCATAAAATTACTTTTATTGTTACTCCATAACTATAATTTTGCTACTTTTATGAATTATAATGTAAATATCTGATATGCAGATGGTTTTGAGTGACCAGATAGTCACCTAAAGTGTGAAAGGGTCATTCCACCCTCAAAGGGGTCGAGACCCACAGGTTAAGAACCACTGTTTTACAGAATGAACTATCCAAATAGACTTTCAATATGTTTAATACAAAATAATTTATCCTACTTTGCTATTACTTTTTAATTAGAAAGTATACTCTGCTATTAAAATGTGCAAATTACCTATTACTCAGCCATACCCTGACTTCTTTATCACTACCTGCTAACAAAAAGAAACACAGTAAAACATGGAGTACAGGAACTATTCAGGGTATGTGGTATCCTGTTTGACCAGGTTCTTTGTCTCATCAGGAACTATTTTAACTGTCACTGTTAAAGACTTTTATTATTAATAATGATTATTGTTATCAATTATTCACAATCAAGCCAACACAAACTAGTCTAGTGCTAGGGATCCAAAAGGTAATGGATAGTCCATGTCCTTGAAATCTAAACAGTAACAAAATAATCACAGTCCAGCACAGCACTCTGAGCATAAGGATCTATACACACAGGTGAGCATGATAATCCTGGCTAGGCGGCCTTCAGTACTGATTATATTCTAAACTCTTTGTCCACAGTGTCTTCCTAAGCCCTCACCCCAAGCTCAAAGTATAAGCAAGAACCCACTGTTCCCTAAGGCCCTGAGTCTCTCTTAAATCTTTCTTCCATGTCTTGCTTCTGGCCCCTCTGGGCACTTCTGCTGCCTATCTGGCCATCAGGAGTGGCTTCCTCTACTGGGTTTTCTCTGTACTCCCCAACCTGCAGAAGGTGTATACTTCAACCCTCTACAGAAGCTATGGTCCTTCTCTGAGGAACCCCACAGGTGCCCCACTTGACAGTGGGTGAGATAAGGCAAGTTAGGGGACCAAGGATCACTGTGGCAACAATCTCTGCACATCATTCTATCTAGGTTTATTCTGGGTTTTATGAATGAGGCTGAGGAGGGGAACCATGTCTGTCTCTCTGACTTACTCTAAACTGTCGAGACGATATTCCTAGAACCCTAACCCCAACCTTGCCATCATCTCCATGTCACCCTACAAGAACCGTGGCTTCTGCATCTTTGGGCACTTTTAAGTGGCCTGACACAAGTCACTTAAAGTCTCTAACTTTATATAAGTCTCTGACTTAAATAACACTTGAGCCCACTGTCTCCCAAAGAGAAAAATGAGATTCCAAAGTTGATAATTTATTATAATTTAACACAAATGTTAAAGCTAAAACAAGACACTTACTGTTCACTTATATTCGGCTAGCTCTAAGAAACGAAACCTAAAAAAGTCATCAGGTTCATATTCCACTACCAAGAGTTACAGCATTAGGAAGGCTGAGAACCACTGCTGTAAAGAGTAGGTAAATATTGATGGACAGTGACTGTCTAAAGCCACATAAAATTGAAGATGTCTACAAGGTCCCATTGAGCCTCAGGCCTCACTAACAGACACTCACTGGCCGCTCTTTGCCTTCTAATCCTCTGCTAAGGAATCTGTGTATGATCCTTGTCATCCTTGGCTTTGATTCCGTTTCATATAAAATCCACTAACATTCCATATACCAGACATGTCTGTAAAAAGAATATGTATATAAAGCCAGGGAGAAGAACAAAGGGACATGAGATTCTATGTTGATGCAGGAGATCTAGAAGGAAGCTACAGCATGAGAAAGTAGTTACGAAAGTATCTTCGAAAGGCAGCCATGCAAGAAAACCACATGGTATCATTTACACTATATGTTTATCTTCAAGTATGTGTGTGTGTGTGCGTGTGTGTGTTGACCAGTGAATACATGTATGTATGTGTATGTGTGTATTGGCCAGTGAGCCCCAAGGATGTCTCTACCTCCGCAGAGCTTGAATTCCAAGTGTGTGCTGCAATGATCAGCTAGCTATCTTTCTTTCCAAGGCAAGGTCCTCTGTTGTAACTCTGGCTGTCCTGGAACTCACTCTGTAGACCAGGCTGGCCTCAAACTCACAGAGATTCACCTGCCTCTGCCTCACAAGCGCTTGGATTAAAGGTGTGCGCCACCACCCCCCAGCCTGATCAGCTGTTCTTATGTTAGTTCTGGAGAATCAAACTCAGGTCCCCATGCTCACAAGGCAAGCGCTAAGCTATCTCCCCAGCCTTAGCTTCACTACTTCACAACACAACTTCCAAAGTGATGGGCCAGTTCCTTGCTTCTTCCTCATCTACAGTTCAGAAATCAAAGGAGAACAGAAGTGTTCCCATTCCTCAGTAACAAAACACGAGGCTTACTAAAAAAGACAGAGGCCAAGATGTCAGTGTCTGTGACTTATACCAAAAGGCAGACAGCCCCAACAGCAGCAGCTGCAGGTGGGCAGCCCAGCACCCATGAAGAGCACCACCCTGCCACAATGCCACCGTTCCTTAGTGGTAAGCCCAATTATTTGAGTAATCTAGAATGAGATCCCAGAATGAGCCTGTGAACAAACACCATGAATAGTTTAATCATAATGATGAAACTCTAAGAACTGCTTCTAAGTAACTGCATGCTTCATTTTATTGTTTGTTGTTGTTTGTATGTACATGCTGTTAGAATTGCCAATGGTTTGGAGGCTTAAAATTTAGTCTCATTTTTACAAAATCTAAAATACCATCATCATAATACTACACCTAATTCAGACATCTGTCAAATATCTGCAGAGGCAGACACTAGGTTCAGCGAGTGTACCTAAGGATCACTCTCAGCTGAGCCCAAAGAAGAGGTGGCTGCACAGCTTGACAAAGCAAGTCCCTAGTCCTCCCAACGAGGTCACCAAGTACTAGACAGTGGGGAAAACACTACCTCTGGCCACCCAAGCTGGGCAGTCCACCCTACAGAGCAGGACTATGGGGACACAGAGTCGTGAAAACATCAAGATGCTAAGCCACAACAAGTGAAAAGCTAACCGTTAGGTAGGTTGCTTTGTTTTGCTTTGTAAACTAGTTATTTTCCATGTCGCTTCAAATTCAATAAACCTCTTCCTGAGAAAACAGACACAATATACACTAAAGGCCTAAGAAATTTACTGGAAGATCAGGACTGCAGAATTAACACGCTGATGAAGAGTTAAATACAACGTATCTGAACAGTGGGTTACTATACGTACTTTAGAAAGCACTGGCTCTCAAATAATAAATTAGAAACCAAGTTCACAAAAACTGCATAGTCCATATGAATCTAATCTTGTTTAGCTATATATATATATAGTATATAAATACTCTAATAATAACAATAATAATAAGTTAAAAGGGGCTGGCAATATGGCTCAGAAGGCAAAAAACCACACATGACCAAAAATCTCAGTTTAATGACTGGAACTGACATAAAAAGCTGGACACAGTGGCATCATTTGTAATCCCAGCACTCCTACCTAGAGATGAAAGATGGAGGCAGGAGAATCACCCAGAGGTCCTGGGCCAGCTAGCCTGGAATAAACAGCACAAAGGAAACAAAGATAGACCATGTCTCAACAAAGTGGAAGGTGAGATCAACTTCTACATGTTGTCCTCTAATGTCTAAGAGCGTGCTGTGGTACATGCGCGTGCGAGCGTGCACACGCACACACATACACACACACACACACACACACACACACACACTTGCACACTCATACAATAATAGTTTAGTAAATTAAAGAAACTCTCTGAATGAAGGATAATGGGAGATTTTTGAGATTTTCTTATTTAGTTATTTTTGTATTTTATATAATAAAGAGACATGACTTTCTGTATCAGATTAAAAAATACAAGGTAAATTCAGTTCCCTACTACGGCATTAACAGTGAAACAGATGAAATGGAAATGAGCATGTGTTGATACTCATAGAGGAGTCAAAACATTAAATACCTAAGTGACAGATGAACTGAAGTTTGGTTTTGCCAAGTCCACTATTACACTTTACATTTGGTTCTGGCTACTCCTTGCTTCCTGATCACTCAAAGCATTACCCATCCTGTATAGATCAGTGTTCACCTGTACAGCACAAGCAGCCGTCATTTCTGACCAGAAAATAATAATGTAAACATGCACACCATTCATGTTTATTGTTAACATACAAATATTAGCTTTGAACATATGTAGTCACTATGTATGTAATTCAACATGCAAATCACCTCTATGATTGACACATTCAAATGCTACCTGTTGAAATACAAATTCACTTGTTACTGCAAGAGTAAAATTCTGTGGTAACTAACGACGATGAAGCTATAAATAAGGAGCAAATGGCTATTGAAAGAGGACTCACCACATAAACAACCTCAGGAACAGCCTTCGATCCGTTGAGACAAATTTATTTTCATGTTAAATTACTGTCCCTAATACTAACACCCCTAATACCCCCTAACACTCCCGTCTGTGAAACCACTTCATGTGCTAGCATTAAATAAACTTCAAGAACTGCCTTTGATTTTTGGTTTTGGTTGTCATGAAAATGGTCCTTCATGAAAAAGCTGCTGGTGAATTCTCCTTTTCTTGTGAATCAAAGGTGAAAGGGTAGTTCTGCCATCACAGTTTCACAAAGGAGAAAAACTCAAACTCATGAGTAACAAGAACCGTGTAGGAAATGTGAAGAAGAAAGGAGAAGGCCTAAGGAGCCCTGAGGAACCCTAACATGCATTGTTCTAACTAACCCTGAAGTCAACAGTCAGCCCGAACACTTAGGAATTGTCTGGATCCGTGAGAGACAACAAGTATTTGCGGAACGATGAGAGACCTCTGCTAACCATCTGAGATCCGAGGACAAAGAACACTGCAATCTGCCTGGATGATGCTTTAGCGCCACCTCAATTTAACATCAGCAGCGAGACAGGAGACCCCAGCGGGATTTGCCCAGCCCCTCTTTGAACGGGATGAGACAGTGCTTTTCCCATATTCCACTCTTCTAACACCTAGCTCACATGAGCTGGCTCAAACAGGAGTCCACTAAGTCCACAGAAAAGATGCTTGGGACATGTCTCCTCAGAATTAGTTTTGAGAATGCTCAGTACTAGGCCAGCAATTTTGGTCTTTTAAGTACTATTCTAGTAAACAACAACTGCAAATTGACTAATTAACTTTCAAATAAGCATATAACATTAAAACACTAGACTGTCACATGGTTGACCTCATCCCTCCAGAGATGTAAATATCTACTCACGAGCTGTGAATTCTGCATAAGAAAACCCAGGGCACTGACACTAGAAGGCAGTTGTTCATAACAAGCCAGCTACAGAACATAAGAATCAGAGGTCTCCAACTATCTAGAGGGTAACCATGAAGAAGGCTCACTCAGGACACTTGTGGATTAATCCAGAAAGTTTACAAGCAACTACAGCCACCAAGAAATGGAACTGGCTGCCCTAACAATGGGAACAAGCTTGGCATCCATGGGGGCATTCAAGTAAAAGCCAGTCCACCGCCCACCAGAAGTTTCCCAGAGAAAACTTTATTTATGCAAACAGAAAGTTTGCACAAAAGGCTGCCTAGCAGCAGCAGCAACGTTGTCATGTGATAGCTCTGTGCGTATAGAGAAAGTGAGACACAAGTACCTCCTTCAGGACCGGCCCAAGCTAGCTCCCTAATCTCAGGTGAAATAGGTGTTGTTTGGTCTTAGGTGTATGGGTGTACACCCTGTATGCCTGACTGTGTACCTCATCCATGCCTGGTGCCTGCGGAGGCCAGAAAGGGGGACTGGATTCTCATCGAGCTAGAGTGAGAGACAATTGCGAGCTGCCCACGGGTGCTGGGAACCGAACCTAAGTCAAGCAAAGTGAGTGTTCTTAACTGCTAAGCCATCTCTCTAGCTCTAGTGTTTGGTTTTTAATTAGCTCTATCAGACCCTGCCTACGCTTTCTCTGCTCTCTGAAACTCAAAAGCATAGCACAGGGCCAATATTTGCTGAAGGAGTGAGCCTGTGTTACTGCACAAACATCGTTCCTCTTGCAAGTTGTACTTTTGCTGTGGAAAGCCAGAAAGATGTATCCTTCAGCCTAAGCAATACTATATATGTGTGTGTGTGTGTGTGTGTGTGTGTGTGTGTGTGTGTGTGTGTGTCTGTGTATGTGTGTGTGTGTGTCTGTGTATACATACATGTATATGTATGTATATATATTTGTATATACATATTATATATATACATATATATAAAGAAATGTATAAATATATTTCATTTTCTTTCCCTAAATGAGTCCAGGATGTGACAAAGGCCCTGTTGCTCCACTGTAACAGGGCTGTAGCTGTTACTGGCTAAGGCTCCTAACCACCTTCCAGCTCACTACACCCCATCTCTCTGTGACAAAGATCTCGCAAAGCAATGTGAGCAGAAGTGAATGCTTGTGCGATGACCTCTACCTTTCTCCACCACTGAATGTCTGGGTACACGCAACATGACCTGTAAACTAAGACACAAAAACTAACCATCCCCAACCCAGTCTCACTAAACCAGAACCTGGTGGTACAGCCCAACTACCTACTTTAAATTTGTTCTTTACTGATACATGAAAACTTTTAAAACATACATATTTATAGAGTACCACATGACAGTGCAAAACACACACACACACACATACACACACACACACACACACACACACACACATTGTATACAGTTTTGATTAGGTTAACCTTATATCCACCTCCTCAAACATCGTTTCTTTATGGTCCAAACATCAAAATCCCCTTTTTGGCTTTCTGAAATACCAATCCACTCCCATCACCGATAGTTCCCTTCTGTGTATCAGTACACGGGATCCCCATGCTCTCTCTGTACCTATGATCACTGATGGGTCCCTCCCCGTCCCTAGGAACTGTCATCCACTCTCAACCTCTATGAAGCAGACTGTTTCATATTCCACATCTGAGTGAGTTCACACAGTACTTCTTTTCTTTCCATCCCCAGCTTAAGTCACTGAAAACAACATCCTCTAGTTCCATCCATGTTGTTGCACATGACATAACTTTATTTTTTAATGGATAAACAGTATTCCCTTGTGTATGAGTAGTATTCCCATGTGTACATGCAGCAGCACATTTTCTTCCTACATTTATTGGTGACCAACACCTAGACTGTTTCCATTTCTTGGCTATTGTGACTAATGCTGCAATAATCTTGGGAGTACAGATGTTTCTCCAACATACAGATTTCATTTCCCTTGGATTTATACACAGTAGTACAACTGCTGGATGATACTGTAGTTCTATTTTAAACATATGTACTACAAATGTTCAGCACCACTCGTCATCAGGGAAATGCAAATCAAAACTACTGGGAGACACCACCTCATTCCAGGAAAAAAAAAAAAAAGGCAAACTATCACCAAAAAGACAAGAGATTCAAGTTCAGGTGAGGATATGGGGGAAGGGTGACCTAGCACACTGTGAGCAGAAATGTAAATTAGAACAACCATTACAGAAAACCACTGTTTTAACAAGGGCTGTAGGGTACTCTTATACAACGCCTTCCATGAGCCAGCTGGTAGCACCTGCTGGAAGAAACAAGGACCTTTCTATCAGCAGGTGGAGCAGAAATGTTATCAGTGTGCACTGTTTATGCCACAACTGTCCTGTGAGGCGCACACACACACACACACACCCATCGTCAGGGTCACTGATACCGCAGCCTTATCCATGCAAACTCCAACACAGCTGTCTTCTGATTCTGAGTCACATGCTGTAAATATGTCAGTCCTTCTCACCCACTAAGCTCACTCCTGCTCTCTGTATCTCTTCAGGACTTACTACAACCCCTGACCTAAAGTACTCAATAAACAAGAATATCTACTTCTTTTTTTTTTGTATTTTCAAGACAGTTTTACTATGTAGCCCTGGAACTCAGTTTGTAGACCAGGCTGGTCTTGAACTCACAAAGATCTGCCTGCCTCTGCCTCCCAGGATTGCCTGGGATTAAATGCCTCTGGGATTAAAGCAAGTGCCACCACCACCCAGCAAATATCTACTTCTTTTCTTTTGCCACCATCTTTACTAACAAATGGTTCTCAGCATCTGAAGAAACACCAAACCCATCAGTCCACAATCATCAACATTCACACAGACAATGCTTGCCAAATCTACGTATCCCAGGACGGTGGCTCTGGTCAGAGGTCTGCCCTGCCGGAGGCAGCCTACTTGAGCTCAAGTTCCAAGGCTCTTGCTTTGTATCACAGTCTATCTTTCCTGATATATTAACAGAAAGACACAAAACATTTCTCTTTCCTTTCCCGTGCCGGGCCCTGTTACATGCTGCTTACACTATCAAGTTGAGGTGGCCGTTTGCTGTTGGCCCGTGCTACCCGTCTAACCAGTGCAAACTGCCCTAGCACTACCTTTCTCCTCATTTTACAAGCTAATACTCTCCAGCCACACAGTTACCAAACCTGAAGTTACGGATTAAACAAGATATAGTCCTCTGATATGTTCGTTCCTTTCTAGAGAGTGGCTCTCATCCCTCCTAACGCTGCGACCCTTTGATACAGTCCTTCGTATTGTGGGGACCCCCAGCCATGACATTATTTTCGTGGCTACTTCATAACTATAATTTTGCTACTCTTATGAAGCATAATGAGAATACTGATATGCAGATGGTCTTAGGCGACCCTCTACCCTCAAAGGAGACGTAACCCACAGGTCGAAAACCGCTGCTCTAGGGGTTCGTTCTTCTGACAAAATACAACAGGGAGAAAAGAATCCAAGTGCCAGTCTTCTGGCACTATCCCAGGCTATTTCTTCTTTGTTGAAATAGTCTCTCTCATCCTTTAGCTCTGTATTCCAAGTAGGACTTTTAAACAATGGATTCAAATATCTCCTACCCAATGGCATACTCATTAAAACAATAAAGAAATAATAATAAAAGTTACACACCACTTTACAGTTCTGTGTGGTAAAACTCGGAATCTAGTCAACAACTTTGTGGAACGCCCTATTTCTCCATTATTTTATATTTTTTACGTCTTATAAAGAAACCGAGCTGGGCAGTGGTGGAGCATGCCTTTAATCCCAGAACTCAGGAGGCAGAGGCAGGCAGATCTCTGTGAGTTTGAGGCCAGCCTGGTCTATAGAATGAGTATCAGGACAATCAGAGTTACAACAGAGAAATCTTGTCTCAAAAAAGTTAAAAAAGAAACTGAGTCTTGAGAAGTGAATCCTCTTCCCAATCCACATCAAAAATCTCAGCAGACACACAGTTCAACAGTACACAATGCCCATTCCCCAGTTTTGATGAAAATACCACCATCTACATTCTCTAAAGCCCAAGGCTGTAATGTCAAACTATTATGCAGCTCCAGAATATTTCCCAAGAACAAAAGGAGAAGACAAGGCCTTGTGTTTTACAGAATGAACAGGGACTGCAAATCCAGCCCCCCAGGATTGTCATTTTCTACTAAGGAGCCCTGGACCATCTTCAGAGATACCAAGTGCTAGCTAAGGTCCCTCACGACCCTGTCCTCTACACACACACACCAAAAATCTCTGTCGTTTCTATTCTGGGGATGCAGCTAATATGAACAGCTGTGTCAGATTTAGTATTTAAAAAGGCACGCTAGCACTCAACAGTGATGCAGTCTGTGGATTAAACTTCAATTCCAAAGCCTGAATAGTTAACACATGATTAAAACAGTCTGGCCCGAAATCAATATATGCTCGAGAAAATCCAGAAATACTGACAAGGGTTTATAAGACAATCAAGGCCTTTCCAAATATTATTTGATTCCTCACTAGCTAGACGTTTTTAAATGCCATATCCCAGAAGATACTCTTGACAATGATTAATAATTATAAAACTAGATCTGCAATAGATAAAGTCCTCCATTTCAGTAGTTATTAACTTTCAGGATGAAATCCAAGATGTGCCTAATTCCATCCAAATACAATTTAACTGGGAACTTTCTGAAGTCAACTCAAGGTTCAAATTACAAATGAACTATGAGGGGTGCTCCTGCAACCACAGCCCAATATGGCTTCTGAGTCGCCAGAGTTCCTGCTTGCCCTGCTCTGGTTATAATCCGATTTGTCAAAGTTCCTAAGCCCGAGGACACGGTAGCTCACTTCAGACTGGACTCACAACATAAACTGTAATAGAAACTCATAATTCCAAGTGTCAGTTAGCTAAATCTGATCTAGATACGTTGTTGGGACTCAAAATGAGAAGACACGAAATTTTATCCAAACTTTTAAAAATCATACTTCATTGAAAATCCAAACTCCCAGCTTCCCTTTGAAAAGTCAGCTTTGGCTCTAAGCCAACATTCCTTTGAGGCAACCATCAGCAAAAGTGGGGAGGGGCGTGCCACTCCAGCTGCATATGAAGCTTTCCAGATGGCAAGCCATACACACCTCGGAAAATGGATGCACTGACACTTATACTCCTCGCCTGCTCTCTGGGCATTGGAACTGGGAGCGGAGATTGGGATGAACCCATGCCTCTAACCCCTTGACCTGGTCAGCCACAGGCATACCTCAACGCCAGCTGTGACCCCCAGAATCTGCTGGGCTTCTAGTCTCAGGCAATCTTCTATGACTGGTTAACTTCTGTAACTTCACCAGAGGTAAACATTTATCCAGAAATTTAGTATTAAGTCAGGTATGTTCTACTTCAGCACTACTGCGCACTGGTAGACAAGCAGTTCTAGAACTAACGTCAGGGACAAGGAGAGTTGGTCGGCATGTGGGCTCACTCTGGTGGGCAGCTGGCTAATGGCTGAACAAAACTTTCTCATGGACAGGTCTGTCCCTTTGGGTTGACCTGAAAGCAGCTGTTGATGCCTTGCTGGCTAACCACACTAGGCTAGCTCTGAACGAGATGGCATGGTAAAAACAAGTGTTGTACGGCACCTGGACAAATCCCAAAGCTGTCCTTTTAGAGGGCCTTGCTTTATACAGGCGCAGAACACAAGTCACAGTATTTAGTTCCTTACAAATTCAACTGTGCTATCTGAAGGCTTCCTTTGTCTCAGTTTCTGGATTAACATGTTGATAAAGCTTCTCTTCCCAAGCAGTATAACCCCTTAACTGAGAATGGCAACACAGCTACATTACGACCCCTTAACTCACAGTGCAACACAGCTATGGTTATTTTCAGCTCCTTTTGCAACCACTCATCTTCAATGCTTTGCCTGTCTTCAGCCCCTAGTGCCTACTGGAAAAAAATTTAACTGCAGTCAAAAAGACTCGTGCCCACTAACAGAAATCTTCTGAGCTGCCCCATGAGAACCCTGACCACTGAGAGACTTCACTATCCAGGCTACACACCAGCTCTAAGAGACAGAGGGCAGCTTCTGGCCAAGGAAGCGGAGCTATCCTTGGGGAGGGCAGAAAAGGTGTTATGTTTACTGAAAATGGCCTGAACACAGCCTCTCTGATGCCCTGGTGAGGACCCATGGGATTCCTCCTCTCTCTGGCCAGCAACTCCCCAGGGCTACAGTATTGAGTGTAATAGCCACTACATGGGATGGCATCCCCCACGTCTAGCATGCTACCTGGCATACACTTATCTAAAGGAAGGCTTTGAAGAATCGAAGGGCCAAAAGGAAGTCATATATACAAGATGTGGCCTCCATAGCCTCTTGGAAGAGAACCTGGGGAGTTAATAATACTGGCCTTTACTTGCTTATATCTGCAATACTGACCTACTTTTACTAGATGCAACCTACTGTGTGCCCCATTTTATAGGCACTCAAACTGAGCCAGGCATGGTAGTTCGTGCCTTTAATTCCAGCACTCAGAAAGCAGAAGAAGTCAGATCTTTATGACTTTCAGGCCAATCTGGTCTATAAAGTGAGTTCCAGGACAGTCAAGGCCACATAGTGAGGCCCTGTCTTAAAAAGGAAGAAAGGAAGGAGGAAAAGACACTAAAGCTTACGAAGATAAGCAGCTTCTCTAGTTCACAATCAGACTGTCAGCCAGTCTAAGGCCATCAATACACTGGGACCACTTGATCCATATACCCTCCACATGAGGAGGATCCTGAGCAGGGGACAACGGCCCTATCCTTAGTGTCATAAGGAATAAGCCAAATTAAATGCTACAGGTGCCACCAGAGCAGATTCTAGGTAGAGAGACATAAGGCCAGTTACAGAGGCCCGAATAATAAGGGCACTGAAGACCCCTAGAAGATCAGAGAGACCTCTAAAACCTACTTCCTAAAGTCAGAAGGAAGCCCACCTTCGAAGAGAGCCAGAGGAAAGGGACCAGAAGCCTGATAAGGCAGACTCAGACCTGGAGGATGCTGGGTAGAAATGGTGCAGGCTGGAAACAGTTCCAGAGCTAAGAGGAGAGGCAGACAGGTAATGATGGTCTCTCTTCCCTGGGTGTGTTATGCAGCATTGGCCTCATTACAGAGGGCCTATATGGGACATGAGAGGCAGCTCTCTAAAAGGATCCAAGTTACCTGTCCACCTGCAATCCTCACAGACTGCTGTTGAAGTATCACACATACTTAAAGTATGTATGTGTCACCAACACACACACACTACACACACACAGGCCTACAAGGAAAGTGGGGGTCACAAAAGCCTCCTCAAGAAGACACAGGCCTTAGATGAATACTAAAAAGATTTGCCAGAAATAAAAGGATACAGGGATTGGGGGCAGAAAAAAAAAATGGTTTCATTAAAGCAAAGAGTTAAAAGAAGAAGAAAAACATACACAGGAAAGTTTACACAACTGAACGAGTACATCACACAGCAACATGTAAGGGCTGAATTCACTCACTACTTCCATACACATGGCACTGAAGAATGTTCCTGGCCCATGTGGATGCTGTGAGGAGCAAGGTGTCCAACAGCCATCCTTCATAGGTTCTAGGCCTGATGCTATGCCACTGTGTCTCAAAGCATGCAGTGAGAATGGATGTAGTGAGCATGCAGTGAGAGCATGCAGTGAGAATGGATGTGGTGAGCATGCAGTGAGAGCGTGCAGTGAGAGCATGCAGTGAGAATGGATGTGGTGAGCATGCAGTGAGAGCATGCAGTGAAAGCGTGCAGTGAGAGCATGCAGTGAGAATGGATGTGGTGAGCATGCAGTGGGAGCATGCAGTGAGAATGCATGCAGTGATAACATGCAGTGAGAATGGATGTGGTGAGAGCATACAGTAAGAGCGTGCAGGGAGAGCATGCAGTAGAATGGTCCTCTCCCAAGGCCACAAGGAAGGTCAGTAGGCCTTCACATTTGGGAAGGATACAGGATCTAGACTTCCAGCAGCTTCTACAAATTAAGCTGTGCATACAGTCATGAGATAATGTGGCAGGACTGACTGAAAGAAGATACACACATTACCCAACAAAAACCAGTCCCATGTCAGGGTCATACTGCCTAGAGCATACTGTGAATCTTATTTTTTCATACCAATCCATTAAATTGTACTGCATATTGGGAATTACGCATTACTTTGTTAAATACTTTAAAAATACTCTACCTAATTTCTCCAGTGCTGGAATCAAACCCACAGCCTTTTACATGCTAGGAAAGCACTCTACCACTAAGCCACACCCCAAACTCCACATCTTAGTTTTGAATTTTTAGTCATGTGTGTCTGTGGGGTATATGCACATGTATATAGGTGCCTGCAGAGTCGGGCAGAAGAGGATGTTGGATCCCCTGGAGCTGGAGTTACTGGAGGCTTTGAGCCACCAGATGTATGTGCTGGAAACCAAATTCGGGTCCTCTGGAATAGTGTGCGTTCTTAGCCACTAAGTCATTTCTCCAGCTCCATATGCCATGTTTTTATAACTTTTTAGTAATAGGAAGTACCTGAAATATTTGACCCAGATCTCTACCTCTGATGGGGGGAGGGAGGCACTGTCAAAATGCAAGTTCCTTGACCCCCGCTTCTAGGACTGGATGGAGCCAAGAGAAACACCTATTTTTCTTAACAGTACCAAGTGATTTTGACACAAGTGGTCTCAGCCACACTGTGGAGAGCACTGCAGTGGCAACACGGGAAGCTGTGACAATTTAAACAAGGGAGTGACAGATGAGTACTACATTTTCCCAAGTTTGCCAGTGGATTTATCTATTAGTGTCAGAGACAGAGCCCGAGGACAATGGTTCTTAAGAGTGAGTAGGAAGTAGGACAATGGAAAGGGAAGAATCAACTACTCTCTCCAAATGTGTGTGGAGAAAGAGACGATGTGAATGTTCGTGAAGGCGCCTGGCCGGAGCTCCTCCTGTATCTTTCAGAGATGAGAACCAGCACAGTAACCACAGCCCTGCGTGGTACCTAAGGGTCCTCCAGTCCACTCTTGGCTCTGTTCTGAGCCACCAGAGCATCACCCCATCCTCTGAAAAAGACTCCAGCAAGCAAACCCAAGGAAGGGAGGAAAGGGAGAGATGCCACCACCCCTCAGACTCACTCTAGGGCCCTTCAGCTCGGGGCCTTAACTCCTCCCCTCCTGCAAAGCAAGCCTGCTCCTCAACCACTCTCCTCCTGGGGTTCTGCCCCTCCCTTCCTCTTGCCTCTGCACACATAGTGCAACTGATCTGGGAACCATATCGTTCCCTGCTGCTTTCCACACGCCTACTACATCTTTCTAAGCACTTCTTTAAGGCTCTTAGTTACCCAGTTCAGTCTGTCCCCTACCAGAACCTGATGGATACAGACGAGAGCAGGCAGAATGTCATGGTGGAAGTTTGTCAAATCTATAATGCTCCTGGGGTTTAAATAAGGAATCAGTCACATTAGATGGTCCGCAAGGAGCACTAGAGGTGGACTGGGAAAATGGTTCACTTTCTGATCAGCAATGAGAGGGACATGTCTTTAGAGACACTGAGAAGTGAGAAGGACATGTCGCTGGTACCTGTGAATGAGAACATCCCAATTCTAACTCTCCACACAAAGGCTTTTCCATACTCTAAACAGTGACTAAAGGAGCGCTTCACTCTTCACCCATATCATCCCCAACATCATGTAACAATCTTTCTTCTGAGGCTCACATGTTTGCCTCATTTTGAAAGAAATCCTGTAAAATTCAATCATGGCAGAACCCCACCTATTAAACTGGATTGCAAGCAAAAGCTGTGTGTGAGCTATTTTGAGTACTTCAAGTAAGCCTCACCCAACTAATAAACAGAGACTAGGGTTATGTGCACCTAGACAGGCAGGTCAATTGGAAGGAATATTACCGAGTCACAAAGAACTTTGAAGCAGTAAAGAGGCAGCAAAAATGCTTTTAACTCCCAATTTACAATTAGGTTTTGATCCTACTTTCATCACTGTGATTTAATACTTTAATCACAGATACAGAACTTGATCTGAGCTTTGTAGTCCACTTCCTAAGGAAGTTCTGAAAATTAAGAATGCTATTCTCAAAACAAAAATACAATATACAAGTATTTCATAATTAAGGAGAAACTGCATCAGACATCTATGGGAGCAAGGCTGTTACACCTAGTATGTGTTTCACAATAGTCTATGAGTACATACTACTTAATATTACTCTCCTTTTACACAGCAGGAAACTCGGACTTAAGAAAGCATAGTAGAGCCCAGCATAGTGGTACATGCCTTTAGTCCCAGCAGAGGAAAGCAGATCTCTGTGAATTTGGGGTCAGCCTGGTCTACATAGTAGACAGTCAGGACAGCTAGGGCTATAGAAAATCCTGTCTCAAAAAGTTAAAAACAAAACAAAACAAAACAAAAAAAAAACCTAGGGAACCTTGGGGGGGGGAGCGGGGAGAGAAAGAGCAAATGCACAGCATTTGGTCAAGAGCAAATAGTGGGCAGAGCAAGGCCCCCACCCAACTCGGGGAACTCCAAGCACCACCATACACTGGTACTTCCTGTTAAAGAAGAGAGCCAAGCAGGATAAGGGACCCTACATTTAGCAGCACTTCCAGGGCATGCCTTCTCCCTAGCTGTAGATTAAACTTCAGGCAGCTTCGACTCTTCACTACTGAAACTTCCTCAAATTATTAGTCCACTTTTCTCCCCTAACTTTTGATTTATATCCCTCCAAGTTTGGGGCTTTTTTTTTATCAGTGCCTAAACACAAAGCCATAGGATTATAAACTAAGGTCAACACACACATTACACAGGAAGAAACATTTATATAAACTGACATTTCTAAGACTGTTAACGGACAGGGTGATCCAGTCAGGAAGGCATCTTCCACAACATTCTGTCACTATTTCGGGTTCTTGTGATGGAGCCTGACGCTCCTTACAAGTATAAAAGGAGTCAAGAGACAGATGAACTCCATCTGCAGCTCAGAGCTAAGCCCAGAACATGCAAACCTTGCTCTGCTTCTTTTACATTTACCTAGGAGACCTAACTTTCATTGCCTTCATCTATGGAAGGATTTATCAGCGTTCAGACCTGCTGGAAGACTTAAACAGCCATCCTTAAATGTCTAAAATGTCACTTCTTTGGTTGTCTACATGAGAGGGAAGGGGACGTAAGAGAAAAAGTCAATCAACAACTGAACAAAAAGGAGCAAAGATTTCATAAGCCTTCACCCTTCTTTCTCTGTTACACACACAAGTGCATACACACACACACACACACACATACTTACACACACACAGTTACATACACAAGTGCACACACACACACATATACATACACACACACACACACACAAGTTACACACACAAGTGCATACACACACACATACATATACATACACACACACAGTTACACACACAAGTGCATACACATACATATACAAACACACACACAAATGCACACACACATATACACACATTCACACATATATACACACACACACACATACATACATGAACATACACATATGCATTCATACACACACATATATATGCATGCATACATACACACACACAAGTGCACACACACACATACATATATACACACACATGCACTTTCCTATCCCAACCATGATCACCAGCATACCAGTACTTGGAACTTTGGAAAGTTCTTTCTTATTTCACCTTTACTGGCAAAAGATGTAGTTCTATAACAAAGATACACTCAAAATATTTGTCCCACATTAAAACTACAAAATACACTGACATTTTATGCAAAAACTTAAGAGCGTGAACATGGGCATGTGAGCTAAATAATTCAGGTTTGAATTCTGGCTTCCAGAGGTATGAAAATTCTATTGAATGATGTAGAACACATGGAAAAGTTTCATAAACTCTCAAGGGTTGGGTATAATAGTTACTACTGGACAAACTTGATAACTCATAACTGATATTCTCCACCCATCTTTTTCTCCTTCCTCCAAACCTTTCAAAACATGAGTACCCACCCGCTTATCTTCTCCTCCTCCCAAGAGTTTGGCACATCATCTATAAAACAATGACTCCTATGTCAAGTGGGCTGTTCTATGGTTCATCTCTAACCAGTCTTCTGCCTAGAGTACTATCCCGGCTATCAGGTCACCTGAGAAATTTACCCCAGTTTCAACGTAATTACAGCATCATGGGAAGTAAGGAGGAAGAAAGAAAGGGAGGGTAAAAAGCGGTCACAACCAGAAAGCAATCTCATGACAACTCAGAGCAAGGCAAAGCAAAAGTAATAGATGGTAGAAGATGTTGGAAAAATATATAGGTTGATCATCTGGGACATTATTCTTAGTTTCCTTTTGGTACTTGCTGTGGAGTCTAAAACCCCACATCAGCAACTTATAAAAAACACAAGCCTGGTGATATGCTAACACCTGATCTCCTGAGTCTCATAGTTTCTCCTTTTCTTTGGCACAGCTAGTCCTCAAGATGGTTCCTTCCTCAAACCCACCCTCCACACATTCCTTTAATCAGACTTCCAGAACACTGCACTAGAAATAAGTTACCTGGATAGTAGGGCCTTGAGAGTGAAACCTCAGAACCAGGAACCTCCTATCTGAAGGATCTTGTAACCTCCCAGATACCATTATTTCATGCTTTAATTTAATTTAAAGGGCAGCTAAACCTCAAGGTCACTCTGGAATTCTTAGTAAAGATAAAGATTCTGGAGCCTAAGGCAAGATCTTCTGTTCCTTTGCCTCTGCCTGACAACACAAAACTTCCTCCTCCTGCTACCTCAGCACCAAGGGCTTTCTTAGGCTCTGAGTGTACCAAGTCAACACAAGAGTAAAAAGTTTACATTTTATTGCTTCCTAAAACAGTTGCTTTTATCATTTCCTAAATTTTCTAAACACTGTTAATTGGCACACACCAAAAGAAAACACTCTAGCAAGTTATAATTTTTCATTTCCTGAATTGTCCTTTTTCCTGTTAAATTAACATTATCTGACTACAGCCAAGTCTTTCAACTTAGATTCAACTGTTCTAAAACTTTTCTGACTGGTTTAATTTTAAGATATCTGTCTAACTTTACAACATGAGATTTTAATTACTTCCAAAAGCTTCACTAATTTCTTAAGAGTCAGTTCTTTGATATTTCAAAGAAATAATTATCACTGTGAAAAGTACAGATTGTGTGGTATTAACCCAATATTCTTAAGACTTGCTTAGGGGCTGGAGAGATGGCTTAGAGGTTAAGAGCACTGGAAGCTCTTTCAGAGGAGCTGGATTCTATTCTCTGAACCCACATGACAGCTCACAACTGTCTTAAACTCCAGTTCCAAGGAATCTGACACCCTCACACCAATGCATATAAAATAAAATTAAATAATTTTTTTAAAAAACTTGCTTAGAGCAGAGCATACAACTGTATTATACAAAAGACCATATAAACTCAGGGTTCTACAAACTTAAGAGTACCCCACAAGATGAAGGCTGTCTAAGATGATGCCAAGTCAAGGCCTCTGGCTAATAAAGAAAAGTAAAAATTTTATGCTAACTTCCCTTAATCTTCCTGCTTACTTCTGCTCCACAAAGAACTTTCTCTGGATTGCTGAGGTTTTTAAAGGAGCTTATTAATATTAGATTACTTTTTAAAATTACAATCCTTTATATAAATCTAAAAGTATTAGCAGGATAGGGCTATGGCAGAGAGAATACACGATTATCTGCCTCCCAAAAGAATGAAAGGGTGAAAAAGTATAACAACCCCCCACCCCTGCTTTTCATTAGCAAGAAAAAATTTTGAACAGATCCCACCCTGCATTTGCTGTTAGGCCAGAACAACCTATTTAAGTTAGAGATGTAACACACCTAAAGGTCATGTGGCCACGATTACATTTAGAAAACCATGAGACTCCTCCACGGGACTGAGAATACCAGAAGCCTTTGGTTCTGAGCAACTTCATACACAAAGACTAACTCTGTGAATTAAAGAAATCATCTCACTTGGGACATTTTAATACTCTAGTAGCACGATACAGGTCACAACCGCTGTTCAAGCTGCGTGGAGGACAAGTATTCAGATTTGAACACTGGGCAGAACTGTTTAACCCCCTTCGACATAATTCAGTGTATTTTATTTTAAAGAGTGAAGCAACAAAGTGATGAGCATGGTGTTGAGCACAGGTGTCACCTCCAGCTTAAGTCCAGAGACAGAGGAATTCTGTATTCTAAACAAAATTAATCGCAGCCAGTCAAGCTGAGGACAGTGTCCCTTGGATAACTGCGAACACCTTTCAGAACAGAAAGCATGCTAAGCAAGATTTCCAAGGTGAATTACATTCAGACCCGTGATAGACCAGCTGTCTACCCATACCTCACCAACAACTTTCCCAGACCTCACGCAGGACACACTTCCAAAGTTCCTTGGCTCAATAAAAATGGCGCTGCTTTTCCCCATCCCAATACTGTTTATTTCTCAGTAATCCTGAGGCCCTTTAAAACAATCAGATTCCACTGGCCTCATTTAAATGCCTGCTTTCCCTAGCGTCGAACGCTTCTCTGAGGGGAGGGTGAGGAGACAGGATGGCTGCTTTCACCCGCAGCTGCAACTTTTTCACAGGAAACCCTGGCATCATGAACTCACTCTGACTTCTCTTCATAACCTGTCTTCCCCCAAACTGTTGCCTCTGGAGCCATACTTCAACGCAAACTGTCCCCAAGTGCGGACCGCTCAAGCCCCATCCATCCACGTCGTGTCCTGGGCACTCGGCACCCAGACCACCCTCAGCCTCCCGGCGCTCACGACCAGCGTCGATACCCCTCAGCTGTCCCCGGGTCCGCTGGCCCCGGGGCTCCCGGGTCCGACGCCCGGTGGCCGGGCAGCGACAGCATGCACAGGCGCACGTCTGTCTAGCCCTCCCCGGCGGGCTGTCGCCAAGCATCCGCCCGCGCACACTCCAGCCTGGGGCGGCGATGGGGGGGCTGGGTGGGCACCGAGGCACCAGCCGGCGCGACAGGCTGGGGGACAAGGCCAGCCGCGCGCCCCCGCCCCGCCCCGCCGGGCACAGCGGCCCCGGCCCCAGCCCCCACCCTGCTCCCGCCCGGGTGGCACCGCGGCCGGCCGGGGCGGCCAGGGCACGACGCCCCGGACGCCGGTACCTGATCGATGGGCAGCTGCACGGCGTTGCTGAGGGGCTGCAGCAGGGTGGAGCCCGTGGTGCTGGTGGTGGCCATGGCCGGGCCTCGGCGCTGCACCCGCGCTCCGGCCAGTCGCCGCTCGCTCTGCGCCGAGCTACGCCGAGGATGGGGATGCAGCGGCGCGCCCGCCCCTCAGCCGCCCGCGGTCGGAGCAGCCGCGCGGGGAGGGGCCGTGGGCGGAGCCTCGGGACCCCGCCCACGGCGTGGCGCCCCGCCCACCCGGCGGCCCCCTTACGCCGCCGGGCCGCAGGATTTCCAGCAGCTTCCAGCGCCCCCTCCCCACCTCGCGCGCTCGCACGCCAGACAGCCCCGCGGCCCAATGGCGGCACGGCGCCTCGACTCGCGCAGCCAATCAGAGGACGCCTGCCGCGCCGCGCCCCTCCTCCGTGCTGAGGACCCCGGCGAGGGGCTGAGGCTCGACCGGGGCTGTCGCCCGAGGGCGACCGAGAGTCGAGCTCGCCGGCGGGGGTGTGTGAGAGCGGCTTCGCCTCCGCCTCTGCTCACTTCCTCCGTCGGGAATGGTGGGCGCCGTCCCCACCCCTCACTGGCAGAGACGGTGGACAACAAAGGGGCGCGGGGTGGCTGCCAGACAAAGACGGGGACTTGGAGGGATGCAGCGCTGGGGGACGTCGGGAACAAAGCTAGGGGGCTGGGAGCTGCAGGGAGACGCACCGCAAGGACCCCAAAACAGAAAATGCCTTTGTCGCCCGCGCTGCCCGAACTTGAGGAGATCGGGGGGCCCGGCCCCACCCGTCGCCCACCCGGGCCGGGCTGGGACGACGTCCGCACCGTGCATCCCGCTGAGTGAGAAACAGGTCGGACCTGGCGGCGCCCCAGCAAAAGCCTGGGTAGCCAGCGGCCGGCATTAAAGGCTACGCCTCCTCAAAGGAAAGGCTGCTGGTAAGCAAGCATCCCTTCTGGCCGGGTGAGCATCTCTGCCCAGATGTGAACCCTGCGTCCACACCTTCCGTTCAGGGAGGGCGGTTCGTGTGTCACCCCTGCAAATGTGACTCTTATCCTTCAACTTAATGAAAGCAAGCCATGTGGGCACCTGGAAAATGCCAGCATCGTCCTCTCAAAATCCAAAGATTTGGGCTTGGGCGTAGAAATAACTAATATTTACGGAGGGTTTAAACACGCCGTTAACACTGCTTTTACAGGTAGACTTACTTGAGTCCCCACAAACAGCCATGTGAGGTAGGTACTGTAACCACCCTCAATCTAGCAAGGAAATTGAATTTCAGAAAAAATTACATAACCACGAGCTAAATAACAGTCGGGGGGGTATTCCAGAAATCTTGCCCCAATTCTGACCTCTTAAAATGAAAGCCTTCTTCACCCTCAGGCTTAACACCCACTCCAGAATACCCATCAACTACTAGGTACACTACTTCCTCAAGGACCACGCTAGAGTCTTCAGTAGCAAGAACACAAGAACCTGGCTGTGGACTCAGCTGTCTCTTCCAAAACAGGCTGATCGAATTAGTCAGGACAGCCCCTTCCTGCCTAGCGTTCTCTGAGTGGGCAACTGAGTCCAAGTAAGGCAGTGTTTTAGTCCACAGTAGATAAGTATGGAAAGAAAAATAACTTTTAAATTCTTTAAATTCTTTCATCCTTGATGTAGCGTTCCAACTAGTCGTTACTAATTAGAAGGCAAACCTGTTCAATAAATCTGGACCTCTCTATTAATATAACCTTGCAGGGAGGGGTGCTTTTCCTTCTCTTTTCTCCACTTTGGGGAAGTGTAGAGGAAGTGTACAGGCGGCTGATCATACAAACTGAAGGGAAAAATTAAAATACCATTTTAAAAGCTTAAAAAGTGGGTGTTAGTAGGCAGCATAAAGTTGTGATCCTAGAACAAATACTGACTACCAAAAGGAATTATGTGAGGTTGAGTTATTTTATTTTACTTTTTATTTTTGGAACAAGACAAAACATAGTTTCATTGGGGATGACTCATTTAACAGAGGCCTGACTCAGGGGGTTCCAGCTTATCAGCCCCTGGCCCCAAGGAAGGTATACAAAAATAATGGTGAAAAATCAGGAAAGGATTTTAATCAAGATGGCCACTTTGGGATGATAGAAGTTAAGCATTTCAGCCCATCTTTGGGGTAGTGATATGCACTTTAAATGGAGGAGAAAAATAGGACAAGGGGCAAGAGGTGTGCATAATTGAGCACACCTGTGGTCTAGTTGACTGCTACCCCTGTTCCGTTCTGCAGAATGGCCCTAGATAAGGCCTCATTGCTTGGCAAGCACCCAGGTTCACTTTAGGGTGATATCATGGGATGAACTCTCTGTTAGGGTCTGTGTTCCTGGCGTGAATGATGCCTGCAGGATTAGGACTATGATTGAAGACATCCAGGCACTCTGGGGGAGATCTAGAACAAGACATTGTAAAAGCTGACAGTAAGATGCCTTATCGATGGGCCTTCAGCCTTGAACAGGGATGGAAGAAGTTATTACCAGTTTTTAGATACTCTTTGATTAACAAGCCAACTGCACCAGTGTTCACAGAATTGATGAGATAGATGACCCAGCGTAAGCATATCTTTCCTTCCTCTACCTTTTAGTTCTTTTCAGCCCAATCAGATGATACTCACCCACCCTGAAGAAGGCAATTTTCCTTACACATATATCAATTCCAAAGCTAATCTCTTCTATAAACATCCTTATAGACATACCCAGAAATACTGTTTTACTGTCTGTCCAGTCCTCCATTAACCTAGTCAGGTTGATGCATAAATTAACCATTCAAGAAATTTAATGTAATTCTAAAAATGGAAAATGTTTTCCTTTTAGGAAAATATTACATCTGGATTTAATTGATTTTATATATTTATATATATATTATATAATATATATGTAAATATAGACACTTTGTCAGCTACACCTTAATTTTCAAATACTCCATCTTTATGTTTCTAATAAGGAAGCATCCATCCACATTTTGAGTTAACAACTGCATGATGAGAATAGAAATTGGATACAGGCATTCTGACCAGTATCTGCTCGTTAGACTAGAAACCTTTAAGTGAGAAAGAACTGAATTAATAATATGTAATTCTTCCCTGTCCTGCCTCAGATAAGCAACCTATGACAGCAATCCCCATCTTCCTAACTCTTAAAAAACATTTATTTAGTACTTAATGTGATTAAGGAACTGTGTGGGTGCTCTAAAAAAAAAAAATGGTCCTTATAATCAAAAGAGAAAATCATCATGTACATGAGATAGTAAAGTAATGCAAAGTACCAGGTAAGGTCAGTTTTTAATGTTTAAAAGGCACTACTCTTTCTAGAGAACACAGAAACTTAGTTGGTAGTCAAAAGACCTGAATTCCAATTCCAAGCACTCTGTAGCTGTGAATTTTAAAAGTCCACTTCTAACTGTCCTACTTCACAAGAGTGAAGGGTGACGGTGAGCCTGAAATTAATAATTGACCACATTTTTAAAGATATTAGTAATATTCATATTATTATAATACTAATAATAACAAGTGGTAAAGAAGTTTTAAGATAGAAATCACGTCATTAACAAGAGTTACTAACTTCAGCCAAAACCTAAGTACTGAGCAGTATTTATGGGTCACAAGTGGCAGGGTAGCAGTGTTCTAGTCTGGCTCTCTTGCCCTCGCCTCTGAAAATGGCTATGATAATTAAAGACTGCTACAATGAAATGTTCCCTTCTCGGCTTATTTTTAACTTTGAATAAACCATTCAGAAGAAATGAATAATCTGCCAAGCTGCTTTTGTTGTGTAAAAATGGTATGTGTCATGAAATTAGAGCTCTTGGGCAATTCTTTTGCCTATTTTATACCCTTTATATCCTGGAATCACTTCCGAGATGAAGGCCGTTGCACTACACGCATAATAAGGTTGCTTAATTGGCTGGCACCCTTTAGTACTCACACGGTAAGCTTAACCTGGAGAAGTCAACCGCTAGAGCCTAATGCACTGCAATTAGGAAATAACAAGGGAGACCGAACAAGAGGTGTCTAGTGCAGTAAAGGCCCTGGCTTTCCAGAATCGCCTCTTAGGAGGTCACTAACAGTGAACAGAGCACTTACCTTCAGTCTCATTGCCTCCATATTGAACAAACTAGATGATCTCAGTGGTCCCCTACTCTGTTGTTACATGATTCCCACGAATTTCTGAGAGAGAGAAAGTCTCTCAGTGGATCTAATATTTAACCTAGGTTTATTTGGCTGAAAGATACAAACAAAACTATTTTTCTGGAGGAAATAGGAGTTACTCTGTGTGTTTTGAAGCTACTTCTAATTTATTGTTTCTCTAGTCACTCTTCTGTGAAACAGGTATTCTTCAGTGACCCATGAAAATACCTATTTGAAATATTTGTGTCTTAGGAGAATCATCTGTTTTCCTTTTATTTGGATTTTTTTCCTTACTTTTATGTATAAGCGAGTTTTGCCTGCATGTATATTTGTTCCAATTGTATACCTGATGCCCATGAAGGCCAGAAGAGGGCTTTGGGACCCTCTGAACTGGAATTACAGACAATAGTGAGACACTCTATGTGCACTGAGAATTGAACCCAGGTCCTCTGGAGGTATAAGTAATGCTCTTAATCATTAATCCATCTCTCCAGCTCCTGGACTTTGCACTTTAATGTGAATGAGTTAAATCTCTTTTAAAATAATACACCTTCTGGGCATGGTGGCTCACACCTGTAATCCCAGCACTTGAGAGGCTTCACCAGGATTGTTAGGAGTTAGAGGCCAGCCTGAGCTACAGAATGAGTTCCAGGCTGACTTGGTTTAACCCTGTCTCAAAATAAATAAATAAATAAATAAATAAATCCTTGTTTATGTTTATTGGTTGTAGGGTAAAGATGCAGTCTGTAACCCCTGATCTTTATGTATTGAAACAATTCTCTTACACTTCCGCATGTTTACATAATGATATTTGCATCAAATTATGAAACATCTTAACTTTGAACCATTAAAATCACCGCAGGTTGTATCCCAGTCACCATCTGTTACCATCTGCAGCATTCATCACATTAACTGGGATGGAAATGCCTCACTTTTCTCAGTCCTGCCTAATGCATCAGTTTATTTCTGTTAATTTGGAATTTTAAGAAGTTCCCTTCCTGAGATGTATCGACATACCACTGCTGTGCTAAACAGTCTGGCCTGTCCACTTAGAGGAGTCCACTAATCCTCTATTTGTCGCCAGATCTGTCGTGTCTGTAATGGCTCTGAGCAGGCCTACCTCTCTGCAGGGGAACCTACAGCACATTTTCCTGCAGTTATCTCTAAACCTTCTATTGCTGCCATTGGATTTGGGTCCATAACTTTTATAACACCAGAAACCTAACCACTGAAGAGTTAGGGACAAGAGCCATCTCTACTGATGAAGTCTATGGTTACTCATCTAACCCAGTTTTCTTGCCAAAGGACTTGCTCTCCACGTTAGGTGACTCTTCAGTACATGAGGTACCTGCTAAGGAATGCCCTTTTAATCAGATAAGGCCAGGTTTCAGTTTCATCAAATTATCTTTTAATTTATTTTCCATTTGGAAGCAGATATTTCTTCCTGTTTTGGTTTTTGTGTGTGAATTCTGATCTAGACCTAAAATACTGTATATCACAAGGCAATGTTAAAAACCACAAAACACTACCCTTAACAAAAAAAAAAGGGGGGGGAAAGAAAGAAATGCCATATGTTCCTGAGGACACTCATGTTACTAGAAAATTTACAGGTACGTTTCCATTTCCAAAGTAAACACGGGTCAGGTAAACATAATGTCCAAGGAGGACCTTTCATTAGCATTTTCACTTGGAATATTGTCCCTAATCTTGTTGAGATGTTGGAGAATAAGGTTATATAAGCCCCGCCAGGTGAAGACGTTGAATACCAGGACCAGGTTACCTGAGTTTGAAGCCTACTTGATTTTGTGCAAATTGATACCTTGGCTCTCAATTATCTCATCTCCAAAATGGGAATCTGATTTGTTGTATAATTCAAAGAACTTTCTTCACTGAAGGGTTGCCATGTTTTCAACTCTGGATAAATACTGCCATCACTCTTGGTCACCATGATGGAAGTTGTAGGTCTCCCAGTCTGTGTCACATATATCGCTGGTGCCACATGCCAGGTAAAGATGTAAGCCAGCAACACCTCATTGCTTCAGTTAGTTTCTCCCTCTTAAAACGGTGGGGGTGGGAGGCTGATGTTGACGACTTCGATTGCAAAGCAGTTATTAAATGACAATAAAATCTTGGTCTACCTCACCTGAAAACACTCGCAGAATTTTACATTTAAAGAAATAAATAGGATGATAACTAGCATTTTTTTCTTCTTAAATGCTAGAATATGCTGTAGTGGATTTGATTATTTTGTGTTTGGCTCTCAGTATCTATTCTGAGTCTGTATTAACCAACACAGTAGGAAAAGGATTTTTAAAAGACAAGCCAAGAGTGGTGGTACAGGCCTGTGGTCCCAGCTCTTGAGAAGTAGAGGCAGGAGGAATGCTGTAAGTTTGAAGCCAGTCTGGTCTACACAGGTACAAGCTAGCCTGAGCTACATAGCAAGACTTTGTCTCTAAAAAAATGAGTAAATTAGCTGGGCATGGTGGCATATGCCTTCTTTAATCCCAGCACTCAAGAGGCAGAAGCTGGTAGATCTCTGTGAGTTCAAGGCCAGCCTGGTCTAATTAGTGAGTTATAGGACAACCAGAGATACATAGTGAGACCCTGTCTCGGAGGAAAACACACATACACATACACAAAAAGTAAGTGACAGATAGTAAATTACATAAGAGTTCACAGGTAAGAATTAAGACATCATTCTTTCATACAGTGTTTCTGTAAATACTGTCTCTAAATCTACAGATATTTATCTTTTTTTTTTTTTAAGTTAGCATCCAGCCAGTAAACTAATGAAATGATCCTGTTATTCTAGGAAAGGAGCCAGGAACCTGGTCTTATTGCATTAAGTGACTCAATTCCTCATGTAAAATGTATTCAGCTACTGGTCCCTAGATATTCCTCTGAGAGAGCACTTAAAATCATTTGCTTTGGTGTTGCTTAAGTGTCATCAAAAGATAAATTAGAAGACAAACTAAACTCAAGTATGTTTGATACTTGAAGGCAATGTATCTCAGTAGTACCTTCAGGACCATCTCTCATAGAATGAGGCAGATTTCTGGAAAGAAACCAAAACAGGACTAGAATTTCTAGGCTGGGGCTTTACCAGTGTTCATGGGCCATTTCTGAGTACTTGCTGTTGCTCAAAGAGTTTGCTGGGTGGGCCTTAGTACCGACAAGAACCACTGCTTCCCCAGGGTGGGAGGTGGGTTATTTTCCGGTGTTGGCCACAGATGAATGCTAAAAGGATAGGGAGTGTGGGAACGTACCCATCCATAGCATCTGTCAGCGTTAAGTCTAGAATTCTAAACTGAAACCAGTTCTCGCTGACATTTTTAAATGCTCCATTTTCCTATAAATCCCAATGCTGTGGCTATGAAATGTCACTTTATCTGAACCTTGTAGCCAATTGGGAGGCTGAGGCAGGAGAAGCATGAGTTTTAGGCCAGCCTGGGCTACTTAGTGAGACACTGTATTTTAAAAAAAAAAAAAAAAGAAAGAAGGAAATGCTAACTGATATGTGGGAGTCCTGGAAGGCAAAGGCCTGCTGGACCATCATACCTCCAACCGAGTGCGCCTGCCCTCTACCTCCAGTGTAGCAGCTGTAATGATGACCTCTGTCATCACATCTTCCAGTAGGGTGATACATTTCTGTGAAGAGGCTGGTTGGGAGGGAGGGGTTGTGGAGAGATGTCTCCGTGGTTAAAGAGCACTGCCTGCTCTTCCAGATAACTGAGGTTTGGTTCCCAGCACCCACACAGTGGCTCACAACCTTCAGATGCCCTTTTACTTCAGTCACGGCACACACTCAGTGCGTAGACATATGTGCAGACAAAACACCCGTTCACAGAAATCAAGAAGCTAGCCGCAGTGTATACCAGTGGAGGCTCCTTCATTTCAGTGCTGTGGAAACCAAGCTGGTGAGTGACAGCTTCAGTTAGCGCTTGGGTGTCAGCTCTGCGCCTGAATAACAACAGAAGATGTGGTCAGCCTGCCAACCATGCAGTTGGCAATGAAGGACCCAGCGGTTGTTCTGGAGATTCTCAGCAGCTCCCATCCCCAAAACCACACCCTGGGAAATTGCAGAGCCATGATAAAAATCTCTGTTGAGACTTTCTGGTTTTCCCAGTCTGGGTGATGGCATCCTCCACCGGCAGCTGCTAAGGTAGCCATGTGCCATCCCCCTCCAGTGCTACAAAAGAGACAAAGCAGCTTGCAAAGCTCCTGAATTGTTCTTACTTTTTCTGTCTCCATTTTCCAGCTCTTCTCAATGACTTTCTCAACATCTTATGACTTTCTCTTAATTTACAGTTCTCTTCAAATAGTTTTCATTAAAAACTTTTTAGACATTATATATGTTCATCTTCATCATTGAAGATCTAGAGTATAAGTAAAAAATACATTTCTCGCACACTAAAGTTCATTTTATGAGAAAGGAATTATATGATGAAACAACCAAGTAGTGCAAATGCTTAGGCTGTGCCTTGGTATACGTACGTAGGGAGCTACGCCCGGCAGCTCGCTCATCAGCTAGCTCATTGCTTGTCATGTTTACAAATTACCTAAATAAAACACTTATGAAATATAAGTGAAGCATTAAGAAATATGAGATCCACCCGCGGCTCCTGGTGTTCACAGTACCGATGCCAAACTCGTAACAGCATTGTCATTGCCAGTGAATATTAAATATTCCCAGTGGAGGGAGTAATTGCTAAGAACTTGCTGAGCAGGCTTTTCGGAAGTAGAGGGTTTCACTGTAAAGACACTCTATCATAAGCGATACTAGATGATACATGTAACAAAGAATTCCAGATAAACATCACTCTGAGTCACATCTACATATATTAAAACCTATCTTTGAACCACATTTTAATAAAATTGAATGCCTGTTAAACGACTTTATACATCATACGTCATAATACCATATCAAAGGATATGAATTCATTTGTCAGAATTTTCTAGATATCTACCTGACAAATAAATAGTTATATACTTGTTAAGAATTTCAGGTTAAGCTGGGTATGATGGTGACACACCTGTAGACTCAGAACTGAATTGGGGGGGGGTGTCATGGGCTCAGAAGTTCAAAGCCTGAACTATATAGCAAGACTGTCATTTTGTGTGTAGAGTGGGGGTTTTGCACACCATTTATGTGCACATGAAGGCCAGGAGAGGATGTCGGGTATCTTCCTCTATAGCTTTCTGCTCACTCCTGTAAGACAGGATGCTATTTGACTAGGCTGAATGACCAAGGAACTCCTGGGATCTGCCTGTCTCCAACCTTCATCCCCCTGGTGTTGGACTTAAAGGCATGTGCAGCCAAGTGTGACTTTGTATGTGGGTGTTGGGGATTCAAACTCAGCAGAGCAAGTACCTTTATCCATTCAGCCAGTTGCCCGGCCTATATAGTTTATTTTTAAAAGAAAAACAAACAAATATACATATAGCATTGTAATTTAAAATATTTTATGTTACATATGAGCAATGTTGAGATTTAAGTTCTGAAACAAGTTTATTACTTCCAAAGTCCTATCAAGATTTCCTTACAAAGATATCTCTTACATAATGACTGAGACAAATTTATGAGAGTATTTCAATGCCTGTCCCTTCCCGTGGGAAATGAACACATAAGCATATTCCAAATAAAGAATATTGAGGTCACAAAGAAAATTGGGAAGGAGGGGGACAAGGAGTCCCTGTATAGCCCAAGCTGACCTTAAACTTACAATCTTCCTTGACTTTACTTTCAGAGTGCTGAGATTACAGGGGCGTGGTACCATACCCAGCCAGATCCATTTGTAATAGTGCAGCCTGATCTGCAAACATACTATGCACACACATACTTTCAATCCCAATTCCAAGAGTTTTCATAATGCATCCAATATATAAAACTGCTTCAGCATTCTTTTCAGAACAGGAAGACACCCACTGCCCTCCAGCTCAACAAATAAATGAAGTGTACAGATGATGTTAACTTGCCAGAGAGCTATTGAGTGGCACATGAAATACTTCATGTCCAATCTTCGTGATCAGGTCTTTCCAGACCCTATGCCAAGCTCCTGCCCAGTACCAACACTCCACCAGAGATATGAGTGGGGAGACTCATATATGCAGGAGACTCACCACACCATCGAGAAGACTTCCACCACCCAAACTAGTAAATAGCATTACACGGTTACTGATTCAAATGATATCTTTGAGAAACCACCCTAGACATACCAATAAATGATGTTTTATTACCTCCCTGTCTGCTCAGACAAGTTGCCACATAAAATTAGCCATTATCCTACCTTTATGTTAGTTTTCTATAGCTATATAAGAAAACATCTGAAGCATGCTGACTTAATCATTCTGTGTCTCTTTAATTGGTGTGAGGCTCAGTGGGATAGTTTGTCTTTTGATTCATGTATTCAGCTAGAAATTAAGGGATTCAACATGACCTCAATGATGCATCCTGGGCCTTGGTGCTGGCTGTCAGTAGAGTCGACCTAGGTGGCCCATCAGTAGCCTCTTGCTCTAGTAGGATAGCCTGACTCTCTTATATTGTATCTCTGAGCTCTAAGAAAGAAAGGAAAGGCTTCCATACCATTTACACTCTTGGCTAAGAGCTGGTGTTATACTACTTCCATTGTGTTCTGCCGATTAAGGTGTCATAAGGCCAGTCTAGCTTCAGAGGGACAGGAAATGGACTTTGCCTCTTAGGGCAAAGAGTAGCACACAGGTGTGATGTATAGGCTAGGGAAGAAGTGTTTATGGCTGTCTTGACACCTGGTCATATCCTCCATTTATCCATTTGATTTCTAGAAGTAAGTTGGTTTTTTTTTTAACTCCAACCTCAAAAAGAAGAAACAGGATTTCAGATATCTGGATGAGGAAAACTTCCATGAATTTTATTTTACCCCCTAGTAAAATAATGCCCTCATCTATTAATTAAAGTGTCTCCCTTTTCCTCCCTCCTGAAACCTCCATCCCTTCCCCCTTCTTCTATCTCTCTAGAGTCTCTCCTGTGGCCAAGCTGACCTCAACTGTTAAATCCCCCTGCTTCTGTTTTGTAAGTACCTGGATTGTAGGTGTACAGCACCATAACCAGCAATATTCACCACACTGAGTGGAAGTTTTAAGCATGAAAGGTGAATAATAATATTCAAATAGTTGGATTTATTTTTAATTCCAACATAAATAAAATTGAAAATCTAAAAACAAAATTCCAAGGGAGATATAGAGTAATGATATTTTAAAACAGAAATTATCCACAAGGAAAACTAATTCAAATGCTGAAGGTAAGAAAAGTAGAGAGATAGGGTTGGGACTTGATGCTTTTACTTATTTATTTTGTTTTTAGTGCCTCGTGTATCTAAAAACTTGCTATATAGTCAAGGATGACCCTGAACTTCTGATCCTCCTCCCTCTGCTTCCTGAATGCTGTGTTCATGCCAATTCTTTTTTTAAAAAGTATTTCTGGTTTTCAGTAAGGGCAGAAAAACAACAAGTAAGTAGCCATATTTGCATTTCACATAAAGAGTATCTATTTAAGTGACATATGAGGTCGGGGAAAGGGGTTTGCTTAAACATCTGTTTAGTGCCCCACAAATACTGTGACATGGACCAATTACAAGAAGAGAAAATGGGGCAGGCCTTCAGGACCTCATAGTAGGAGAAAAGAGATGCTGATAGTTTGTTATAACACACATGACAGAACTTTAGGGGTGCCAGAGATATAACCCATCTGGAGATATTTACGTGCTGTTCGGCAAAGATGTGGGAATTTAACTTTAAATAAGCATCAGTCTCGATAGTCATTCTAATACTACGAAAAGCTTTTTCGCCAGCAGATTATGTGAACACCAGACTACGCACCTTCACATATGATCTGTTTATATTGGTCTTATTTCTGTGCTTCATCTTTTTAAATTTTCAAACAACAACAACAAAAAAAGGATGAGCTAATAGTATGTCTTCATTAGGGTCACTGCTCTGCGATGAAACACCAGGGCCAAAGCAAGCTGGGGAGGAGAGGGGTTATTTGGCTCACACTTCCATGTCATAGTCCGTTATTGAAGGAACTCGGGACAACAGCTCAGACAGGGCAGGAACCTAGAGGTAGGAGCTGATGCAAAGACCACTGAGGGCTGCTGCTTACTGGCTTGCTCCTCATGGCTTGCTCAGTCTGCTTTCACATAGCACCCAGAAAGAACCACTAGCCCACAGATGGCCCCACCCTCAATAGACTGGACCCTTCCCCATCAATCACTAATTGAGAGAATGCCCTACAGCTGGGTTTTATGGAGGCATTTTCTCAATTAATATTTCCTCCTTTTAGATGATTCTATCTAGCTTGTGCCAAGTTGACAAAAAACTAGCCAGCACATACTAGAATAATTCTGAACTTACCAGTTTCAATAATTAACAACATGGGTCAATCTTTGATCTGTGTCTCCCAACTCCTATCCCCAGAGAGGTGACTTAAAGCAACTTCCGCAAGTTATTTAATCTATAAACACTCTTGTTTGTAGCTCTAAGTGAAATACATCTAAGACTATTAGGAATAGATTAATGTCATTTAATTTTCTGCTGAAGTCCAACTTTCCATGTTTGTGTTACACAGTCTTTTTGGCACTTGGTTTGGATCAAGAGATAATAAAGGTCTGTATGCTATATTTGGTCAATATTTCTCATGTTCTCTGAATGCATAGTAGTTCACCTCCTCTCCTTTCTGATTTCTTTTTCATTTTGAGGAAACTAGGTTCTTGATTCTGCATTTGGCTATTTGCACCTCTCTGGTGGTATTTGACGGGCTCCTCTCCCTTTATATTTAGAGTTGTAATCAGATTTAGAGTTGATCTGTGGGAGCAAGAATTTCACACATGATGACACTCTTCATGCTGTGTCATCAGAAGTGGAATTGTTGGATGTTTCTTTATTGTCAGTGCCGAGACAAGCCTGTCAGTGCTGGTGTCAATGTCCATGTCCTTCATAATGGGCCCCCATCTTTTTTAAATTAATGGTTTCACAGCTGTGACTATGTTTTATGCAATGCTTTGATAGTATGATGATATCACATATGTATATTTTTTTATATTCCCTAATTAAAAGCTAAATTTTGCCCATAAAAAAATACACGTCATATGTTGCATATCAGACCATATTCATGATAGAGTTCTCATAAGATTGTACTGCATCCGGACCAGGATTGCACAGTTACGGAGGCAAGAGGAAAAGAGACTAGAGGAGAAAAAGAAACACCCAAGAAAGCCAGATCTGGTAGCACAGATCTGAAACTCAGAGCTACTTAGGAGGCTGAAGCAGGCAAATCACATGTTCAAGGCCTGCCTGAACTACAGAGCGACTCAAAACCAGTGTGCATAACTTAATGAGACTCTATCTCAAAAAGGAAGCCTAGGGGTGTATATAGTTCAATAGTAGGGTACTGGCTTGCCTAGCATGTGGAAGGCCCTGGGTTCAACCCTCAGTACTGAAAACAATGAAAGGAAATTCAAGAGAGAAGGGCATAACAGAAGTTTTACAGACCTCCACACAGACCTTAAAAAGATTGAAAACATGGACTACAGACACAAAAGATTTTCCTTAATAGAGAGGAATGTTCATGATGCGTCCCCTCTGACAAACAAAGCCACTACTGTGGCATTCTGAAAAGTGTCACGCAGAAAAAGTCCAGGCAGGTCTTTGAGCTGTCCAGAAGAAGGTGTTACCTCAGCACAGGGGGTGGCAGATTTATGTGATTGTCTCTCAAAGCCTTTTGTGGGGGTAAAGTAAGAGTGGAAAGCTGTTGCTGTCAATGATCCCGTCCCTGTGGGGGCCTAGGTTTGTGTGTGTGTGTTTGTGTAAGTATAAAAATAATTATTAGGAAAAAAAGTTATAGGATGATACAGATTTTTATAAAATAAAAATATGTTTTGTAGAAAGCTGTGTTATTTGCAGAAGAGTCAAGTGTGTAAAAAGTGGGGGAAAAAGGTATAATAAACCAAGACTACTTTATCATTCAAGACAGAAAGCTTTTTTATAAATTTCATGTAGGATAAGTTGTCCTGTTCAGGCCTTCCCATCCACTCACCACAAAGTGACCAACCTAGAACAGCTTCCAGGCCTGGTAAGTGTCCGACACAGGCGATCTGTGTTGAGGGAGTGTGTGTGTGTGTGTATGTTCATGTATGTATGTGCACATGCTCATAGAGGCTAAAGTTGATGTTGGTATTTTCTTTCGACAAGGACGCTCACTGAACCTGATGCTCACTGATTTGGTAAGTACAAGCATGCAGCCTAGGAACAGTTGAGCATCTCACGCAGCCTAGGAGCAGTGGGCTGTCTCATGCACCCTAAACGTGGACTCTTTCCCGTGGGGATGAGTGAAGGTGCCCACTGTGACGTTTTCACAAGATATACTTCTCAGTGCATACACTCGTTCAGTGGTGCAACACTGTGTTCATAGCATAGTCCAAGAGAAAGAAGAAAGCCTTGCTTCTTTGTTTATTCCTTACAGAAATGACAAACCTCCAGAAAGGCACTCTTGGTAAACCTCCCCTTCCTTGAGTGTGGATATCATGCTAGCTGATTTCCACGTTATCTTCTAGCTCTGAAGCCCTGTAGATGTTATGACTGCGGGCTGTCTTAGGAGTAGAGGTGGCTCCAGAGACGACTTGTGGCTTTTGTTCCTGTGTACACGGTTCTGCCCACTTCCCTGTGTAACAGCTTCAAGGGTAGGAACTTGGGGCTATCATTTTTGTTTGTTCCATGAAGACAGTTTCAGAACTGCCGCTACAGAGACCACAGTGACAGTCCAGCAGCTCTAATAAACATGAAAATCAGTACTGCTGTTGACCTAGCGGACTGACCAGGAGACCGCAGTGCCAGGGGTTAGCCAGGCCTGCAGCTTTGTTTTGTAGAGTGATATTTGATATGCAAGTCAATTAGGAAGTCTTTAGAGGTTTCTTTTCTAAGGAAAACAATCCCACGTGTAATTACTTGGGCAGAAACGTATTCGCCAGTTCTGACTTCTGTTGTATGCCAGTAACTGCAGCACCATCATCTTAAAGGCTAAACTTTTGTTGGTGACAGTCGCTTCACTTCAAAGCTTATTGCTATTCTGGTCTATATTTGTTTTATGTATGGGTATGGTCATGTGTGTTTGTATACACATATGTATGCACACATATGTGTGTGTGCGTGCGCGTGTGTATGCATCCGCACATGCCCTTGTGCGCAGAGACTGGAGGCCAACCTCAGGTGTTGATCCTCGGGACTCTTCACCTTTTTTTTTAGTGACAGGACCTCTCACTGGCCTGAAACTCAACATGTAGGCTGGCCGGTCAGTAAAACCCCAGGGAATCTTGCTATGACTCCAAGCACAGGAACTATTAAGTTTGCACCACTGTGCCTGGCTTTTTTTTTTTTTTTTTTTTTTTAAATGCAGGTTCTGGGGCTCAAACTCAGGTATGCTTGAAAGAAAATCAATTTACTGATGGAGCCATCTCCCCAGCCCCTGGCATATATTTCTTAGAATATAAACAGAGCATTTTATTTATCTCATGTATATATGATTTACAATATAAATACACTTGCAGTAAATATCAGGTCGTCTGTAAGAACTTAGTACGTACGCATGCCTGAGAATATAAATCATGACTCACATAAGAAGAGATCCGAAAAAATAAAAGATGAAAGGCAGCCCAAGCAAGTGTGGAACCTGCCGTGAGAAAACAGTTGATTTCCCCCAGTGAAGGAATGTCTGCATTTACAAACGGAGCACAAAGCAGTATATATCTCTGCCCCATAAGACATGCAAATTAATGACATGAACCTGTAGCCACCTTTTCTGAGTCAGACTGTCCTTCGGTGCCAGAACATCCAGGATGGGACACTTTGTTTCGCTCTGCAATCTGGATGTCCTAAAATGACGTGAATTAAAGTACTCTTTAGTTGCAGACTCCCAGTCTCTTTATCTTCTACATGGCAGATTGTATTTCATCTCCTATTCTGATCGTCACAAGCCAAACAGAAATTAAAAAGCTAGACAAACGAGGCTCAGTGAGGAAAGTTAGGGTTCATCTGCGAATTCTATTGGACAAAACGTGTTGGGGAATGCTTTTCCTTTTTTGCTTTATTATATAAATTATTCTTTAGAAATACTTACAATGAGCATAAACAAAAGGAAGAAAAGCAGCCCTGAGTTGATCTGTCAGGCCGGCAGAATATGCCTGCGGAGGCGCAGGAGCTTTTGACGCAGTCGGTGCCCCTGAGCAATGCTTCAGGTGGGAGGCTTTGAGCTGACAGCTTGGAAGGACAGAAGGACTACAAACATGTGAACAAGTGCTCCCCAAGTCTGCAAGCCTAGTGGCTGGGCTCCACAGCTGCTTCCTGAAGTAGGTGTCACAGTGGAAATGATGTTTGACCACGGTGGCTTGAACCTGGAAGCTGGTTGCCAGAGCACTTTAGGGAGAAGGTGGAGGAAACACGTTGAACTGGGTTCTTGGTCTCCAACCCAGAGTTCGGAATGACAACTTGAAAATGTGGCTTACTTTTTTCTTCTAGAAGGTAAAGGCAAAGGATTATAGATACGTGTTTTGTCCCCTATCCATAAGGGATTTTGGCGCAGACTCTCATAAACCACCAGCCTGACAACAAAGGCGAAACGACGAAGCATGAGTGAGGGAACGCGAGGGACAAATAACAAGGTAGAACTGTGGGCCTGAGAAAGCCCACTGCAAATGTGCACAAGGGGCTAGGGATGTTTCAGGGACAAAACTTACATTTTCTCCATTGTCTCAGGAGACAGCACATTCCAGCTTGTGAAACAGACTTTCTCTGGCTCGGCTATCTGAGAACAGCTTGTCAAGGGGGCGGACAGAGGGAGCAGGTACCGGACAACGGGCTCTTAGAAGCATTACAAAGAAGACACACACGGCCCCACCCACGCCTGTCACTTGTGTGGCCTTCAGTTAAAACCCAGGGCACACGATGAAGCTCCATGACAGAGGTGCTGTGGGGACACAAGCCGATTATAAGCAAGCCTTCTAGAGATTTGATGGTGCAGAGGGAAAATCTAGGGGACCTTGAGGAAGCAATTTTCTCATCTGGACTTTTGGCATGAACGACATTCTGACAGTTCATCATGGGGTCTTCAGTCAGCAGCTGAAGACTGGAGCAGCCTTGCAAACTGAAGAGAGCCAACTGCTCAAGGGTTTGGGGTGTGTATAGCAGAGTACCCTTTGAGAATATGGAGGGGCTGTTCTGTGTTCCTACCTTTGGAAGGCCAGATCCTCCACCCTGGAGGTATGTCATGGGACAGATGTTTTAGTCACTCGCATTCTTTTTCCAGGTTTGGATTTTTCCACTGGAACATCGAGAAATAGATCGGAATGGACCCTAATTAAATATCCCCAGAAGCTGCTTCCAATTATTTTTTCCACCATCATTTAGAGTGCATCTTCCTAACATTGCTTTTAGTCTACCTGGTGGAGCTTTTCGTTGAGTGTAGTTTATATTTTCATGGTAACTCTTCTCTATAGTTTACCAGGAATTATCTACTTCCTTGTTGTTAAAAATCATACAGACAGCATTTCAAAAGAATTGTCACTAGAAGGGACAATTGGCAGTCACCACTGCTTTTGTGCCTTGAGGCTCTATCGTACGTGACTTCCAACTAGTCCCTTGCTCCCTTCCCTTCTCTCTCACTCTTTTTCTCCTGTTTCTAGGCATATAGGCTCACTGAAATTGTGGTTATGAAAATGTATTCTGGGTTCATGACCTTAAAGTAGGCCATAGACACAATGTCCAGAGAACCAAGATAACTACTGTTGCCTGCATACCACTCCCTCTTCCCTTGGAAGACATCGGCCAGATTACAGTGAGCACAGACAATTCCTTTGAACAGAAACTGATTGGATAAGAAGCAGTCAGAGGGTTTAGTGCACCCTCAGTATTTTCATGTTCTTTTCCCTCCCCCCTCCCCAAATAGGCACCTGAGACCTAAACAGAAAGGACTTCGGTCTGATAGAAAAACAAAAAGTGGTTAAAATGGTTCATTTGGGCAACACATACTTTTATAGGATTGTGGCCGTGAATGAGAGAGCCTAGGAGAAAGATAACCATCTCCCCAAGTGCAGTGTAATGAGAAGTGCCTGTACATAAGTGGCAGCTGCTCTGACCCTTATCTCAGACCACACAACCACCACCTCTCAGCCCCAGACACTTTTACCACCTAAAATCCTTTGCCTGGGCTCCATGGCATTCATCAGTCAAGGATAAGTCCTTGGTTTGGAAGTTGTTCATGTGTCTGTCTGTTAAACTGCTATGATCTCTCCCCTTGCCAGTATTATCTTCCAGTAAACACAGTTGGCCACCCTGGTGCCCTGTGCAAATGATAGTGCTGCAGATACTGCCAAAGTACTGTGAGAGCCTCCAAGCTGGATGTCAGAAAGCAAGTTCTGTCCCAAAAAGGTGGGGAAAGACTGTGTTGAGAACAAAGGCTAGTAGGCTCAATGCACAGTGAAGGGCCTCATAAAGTAGCCAGTAGGAGCAACCAAGGCCATCAACAAAGCTGGAAGTGCTGAGTGACTTGTAAGGATGTGAACACAAGGAAGAACAACTACTAACATCCAGTCACCAAGGTCACCATTATCCTAGGACTGTAGCTCAGTTTGTAGTACAAGCCTTTAATCCTAGAACTTGGGAGGACTTCTGTGAGCTCTAGACCAGTATGGTCTACATACTGAGTTCCAAGCCAGCCATTGCTGGCTGTATTCTACCATGCCCAGCTACTATAGTTTATTATACATATTCTACAGTGAAAGAAACTGAGGCTTAGCAAGAATAAGTAAACTGACAATGATAATGTCCCTGGTAAATTGTAGATCTAAACTCAAACTGCCTAAGGGTCTTAGCAGTTAATCCCACATTCCAGAGTCTGGTGTACAGTTCAGCATTTCAAGGTTGTACCCTCTAATTTCCTTCATAATATTTTAACCAACCATTTGGAATGGATGGAAGTTGTCTCAATAAGAAAGAAGCGGGGCCTGAAAGAAATAGCTGGGAAAGGCAAAGTAATCTAGTCCTTCACTTACTTATCTTACTCCTTCCAAGCTTGGGGGATGGTTGGCTGCAGTGGAGTGAGCCCAGAGAGGAAGAGCGAGGACAAGGCCAGTGCCTACTTTCTGAGATCCCAACATCCTTCGACTGGGATGCCTCAGACCCAACACTTCATCACCTTCAGGTACAGATCCGTCATAGACCATATGCCTGGGACATTGAAGTCCTAGGTTCCATCCCCAGTGCCAGCCCCCAAGCAAAATAGTGACAGGAAAGTCTCTACTCTCCACCTTCCCCTCTTCAAGAATTTATTTTTAGTTTCTACCATTAAAAAAAACTTAAAGATTAGTTTTATTATTTTTTATTTATGTGTATTTACCTATGTGAGGTTACATGCCTGTATGCGCAGGTGCCATAGAGCCCAGAAGGGGGCGTCAGATCTGCTGGAGCTGGAGGTACTGTTATCTCTGATGGGTGCTGGGAATGGAACATGAGTCCTCTGCAAAAGTAAGCAGCAAGCACTGTTAACTGCTGAGCCATCACTCCAGCTCCTGGTGTTTCTGTGTGTATGTGTGGGTACAGGCATCAGAGGAAATTTCTCTAAGCGTGTGTGTGTGTGTGTGTGTGTGTGTGTGTGTGTATACACATCAGAGGACAGCTTTTTTTTCTTCAATCAGGCTTGTGTGCAAGCTCCTTTACCTGTGAGTCATCTCATCAACCCATCTACCATCTTATTTCCTGTTATTTTATCATCACTACCCCACAAAGGTGTTTCTCCTTTTCCCCTTTACTAACTTAGGCTGGGTCTCACCTTGAACATAAAAGAACAAAGTGCTGTTTTACAGGGATGGCAGGGACTTCAGAAGCCACTTGCTCTCATAATTCTCCTTTAGAAGAACAATACATCATCAAACTGTCTTTGACATTCAGATAGATAATGCCAGGAAAGTGCACTTTACAGACCCCAAGGTTATTTGAAGACCATTTATTGCACTAAACTTTCCCAGAAGCAGTCTGCAGCCTGACTCAGAGTTGTATTTCTTTTACAGATGTGCTATATTAAACAAGGAGTTTGTGTTTGGTAATCAGTTTTTTCCTAAAAAAATTTCTTCTAAGCCATTCCTGCTTCCAGTGTTCAGTTTGGTGATAATCTGAACGTTGAAAAAGATTCAGATGAAAACTCTTAAGTGTACACTCATTGGGGTGTCTATTGTGATAGACACTTAGGATTCAGCAGGAACCAAAAAGTCCCTGTTCTTACAACAATTCATTTCAAGGAGAAACGGAAGCTAAGCATTTGGAAAGATAAAGCTTAAATAGTTAATACAAGCAAAAAAATTAGAGATTTTACGTTCACTGATGTGTTCATAACTGAAGAAAGAAAGAGTGAAAAAGAAGGGAGAAGAGGATAGAGAGAGAGAGAGATAGGTAGATGGATGATAGATGACAGATAGATGACAGATAGATAGATAGATGATAGATAGACAGATGATAGATAGATGACAGATAGACAGATGATAGATAGATGACAGATAGATAGATAGATGACAGATAGACAGATGATAGATAGATGACAGATAGACAGATGATAGATAGATGACAGATAGATAGATGATAGATAGATGATAGATAGATAGATAGATGATAGATGATAGATAGATGACAGATAGATGATAGATAGATGATAGATAGATGATAGATAGATAGATGATAGATAGATGATAGATAGATAGATAGATGATAGATGATAGATAGATGACAGATAGATGATAGATAGATGATAGATAGATAGATAGATGACAGATAGATGACAGATAGATAGATAGATGACAGATAGATAGATAGATAGATGATAGATAGATAGATAGATGATAGATAGATGATAGATAGATAGATGATAGATAGATGATAGATAGATAGATAGATGATAGATGATAGATAGATGACAGATAGATGATAGATAGATGATAGATAGATAGATAGATGACAGATAGATGATAGATAGATAGATAGATGACAGATAGATAGATGATAGATAGATAGATGATAGTTAGATGACAGATAGATAGATGATAGATAGATAGATAGATGATAGATAGATAGATGATAGATAGATGACAGATAGATAGATGATAGATAGATAGATAGATGATAGATAGATGATAGATGATAGATGATAGATAGATGATAGATAGATGATAGATGACAGATAGATGATAGATAGATAGATAGATGATAGATGATAGATAGATGATAGATGATAGATAGATAAATGATAGATAGAAAGATAGATGATAGATAGATAGATAGATGACAGATAGATGACAGATAGATGACAGATAGATGACAGATAGATAGACAGATGATAGATAGATGACAGATAGATAGATGACAGATAGATGATAGATAGATAGATGATAGATAGATAGATGATAGATAGATAGATGATAGATAGATAGATGATAGATAGATAGATAGATGATAGATAGATGACAGATAGATAGATGATAGATAGATGACAGATAGATAGATAGATGACAGATAGATAGATAGATGATAGATAGATGACAGATAGATAGATGATAGATAGATGACAGATAGATAGATAGATGACAGATAGATAGATAGATGACAGATAGATAGATAGATGATAGATAGATGACAGATAGATAGATGACAGATAGATGACAGATAGATAGATAGATGACAGATAGATAGATAGATGATAGATAGATGATAGATAGATGATAGATAGATAGATGATAGATAGATGATAGATAGATGATAGATGATAGATGATAGATAGATGATAGATAGATGACAGATAGATGATAGATAGATAGATAGATGATAGATAGATGATAGATAGATGATAGATAGATGACAGATAGATAGATGACAGATAGATAGATAGATGATAGATAGATGATAGATAGATGATAGATAGATGACAGATAGATAGATAGATGATAGATAGATAGATAGATAGATAGATGATAGATAGATAGCAACTTGCACTGCTTGTGGATTTCTGTAGTATAAATGCCACAGCCAATTTCAGTTACTAGCAAGATGCCACTGAAGGTAGGGACAGGAATAGATGTGCAAACACAGCCCTCTGGAGTCTGTGTGAACCAACTTCTGCACCCCACTCCCTCAGGATCTTCCCTGCTATGATTTAGATGGTCAGGCACCTCAATGGAAGAACTAGACTTAATGTGCAATCAGTGAAACAAAAAGCAAAAGACTAAGAATTAAATCATACGAAAGTTTTATACTCACTGAATAACATGTAAAGCAAAAAAAAAAAACCTCTTACCTTTGTTCTTCAACCTTTGGTATAATGAGGGGAATAAACCGCAGTAAGACACAATTGCTAAGAGAGAAAACTACAAAGGACCTATCAATTTATAGTACAAACCTTTACAATTGTGAAAACATTTCTCAAAGATTCCACTTTTATTCCGATTCTCTACGCACATTTAATTTCGGTTGGCACTGGGGATGGAACCCAGGGCGCTGGGCGTGTAGGTAAGCGCTCTGCACTGAGCTCCAGACCCCAGCCCATCCTTGTCTACACTGGGCAGTTAAGAATCAAAACACTTAGAAATGCGTCTTCATCACTTAGTGATATGAGCGCTCACAGAGCCCCCGCTATGCCGCAGTTACATTGATGCCTTTTGATCAGTACATCTAGAAAATAACTATTGTCCCGCTTTATTGACAGAAACCGGAGACTCGAGATCAAAGGATTCACCCAAAGTCTCCTGTGCGCCTGCCGTCTGGCTTTTCTTTTTTTTTTTTTTTAAATCAGTATGTAGCCCAGGCTGGCCTCAAACTCATGACCCTCCCACCTCTACCTCCCAAGGGCTGGGATTACAAGCTCACAACTGTGCCCACCACACCAAGGAGAAGGCAGTTTTAAAGCGAGGAGTGAGGTTTCCCCACTTAGGTCTCTGCTCATTCCCTGCAGGAGGGATTATTTGTGCTTAGTCACCTCCTGAGGGCTCCCACGGGCTTTGGTCTCATAGTTGGTGGTTTCTAGCTGGGCAGGGTCAACTCTAGGCAGTGAAACAGAACTTCTCCTTGGTCTTGAATTCATGTAGTTTTGGTATTTCTTGGATGGTTGTTATTGCAGACTTCACTACAGAACCTCCCGAAAGCAACTAATATTGAAAAAAAAAAAAGGTAAAATTAGAAAAGTCTATAACTGGATTGGATTGTGGAAGTTCCCCTCATGTTTGAGAAGAAATCCATTCTCAAGAATCTTCTGAAAGTAAGAGGAGAGGCACCAGACTCAAAACCTGATATTCTCTAGTCCCAGGTCAGGTGTTCTTCCTGCCTGCCTCATGCTCATCCTTGGTGACATAGCCAGCATGGCACGAGTTACAAGGGGCACGCTTTTACCGTTCACTACCTTGGATCTAACAGATAGAATAGTATAGGAAATTCTTAGGTTCTCAAATTTTAAGAGTTTTACACAGCTAAAAAAGCAGATACAAGTCTGAAAGAGGATATAAGACTAATTGTTTTCCCAGCTCTGTCATGGATTTTCAGGCTTGGGTGGTGGGTATACGCCATAACATATATTCAACAGTGGAGTGTAAAATCCTACGTGACGCTCCACAGCTTTAAAAAGGCTTTTCTAGTTGTATAGCTTACTGAGATGTGTAGATTTTGGGTCTGGTTTATTTTGGTGTGTGATGTTTACCTTTATTTGCAAGGTTTTTTTTTCATAATAAAGTTTATAAAATTTAAAAATTCCTTTCCATACATTGTGCAGATTTCAGGTTTTGTGTATTACTCTTTAACATGTCATAATTGTTAAAGTTACTCCGTATCGAGATTGATCATCCACATTTTATGGATGAGGAAACTGAAGTTCAAAGACATTCAGGTGCCTTGCCACATGGTGGGGTTAAGATGGGACCAAGGATCGAAGGGTTGAGTTCTAATCTAATGCTGTGTCTCCATGATGTCTAGGGAAAGACCTTGGTCATGGCTAATGTCCTGTCATAGCAAACTGAATGATAGAACTTTAATTGAGAGGAAGTCTGGATCCCTTTACTTCATGTAGATACATTCTGAGACAGCCAAACCCACCCCAACCCCGACCGTAGATGCCTGAAGCCTCAGCTGGTCCTGAATCGTGTACATACTGTGGATATACTGTGGTTTTTTCCTATACATGTGTTCCTGGGATAAAGTTTAATTTCCATATGAGGCACAGTAAGATAACACTTGAAACAATATATGTAATAAAAATTATTTAAGATCTACGATTTATTTATTTCTGGAACTTTCCATTTAATCTCGGCCAAGGGTAACTGAAGCTGTAGAAAGCAAAACTGTGGGTAGGGAAGGACTGCTGTTTACACAACCTACAGCCGGCCTTAAATACCTGATAAGACACTCTCCGAACTAGAGCACTCTCCTTTGTGAGCGGAAGGCTTCTCTCATATACAAGCCATGCTGGGCTCTCCACATTTGGCAAACATCACTCTACCAGGCACCGCAACTGGAAAATTAATATCTCAGGAGGGATCTGTGCCCCTGCCAGGAACAAGCATCTGTGGTCGTTTCCATCTCTCCCTTGACAGGCTTCAGTCTTTTGGAAGGTATGTCTGCACACACTGAAGAGATCCACACTTTTTTTTCTTTTTCTTTCTATTTTTTTTTTTACTCTCAAGGAGTCTTGGCATGAAATAAGTATTTGGCAGGTCACAAGTGAAAGGTTTCCTGACAGTTTGGGTTTTCACAAAGAAAAGACTTGGGGAAATTCCAAGATGCAGTTCAGAATCTGACCCTCAAAAATCTGACCTGAGTCATAAAAAGACCATGGTTAAAAGGAGAACATTCCACTTAAGGCGGGGCAGAATCTCAGAGCGTCTTCTAGGGAGTGCACTGACTTCCTCTGCTGTATCTGCAGAGATGGTGTGTCTCCTGTTGGCCTTTAACTCACCTGTTAACCTTAACTCCTGTTAGGAGTGAACAAGGTTAAGGTTAACAAGAGGGGCTGGCTGATCCCAGACAAATGCCAGAACTTTTTGTTGCTATTCACTAGCTGGTAATAATTGGCTGTTTTGTCTGTGTGTCAGAACTGCTATCATAAAGCCCCATAAATTCATCCCTGTCTCTTAGATTTTAAAGGGTTGGAAGTAGAGTTCATTATTCCCAGCATAATTATTAAAGAAACACACACGGATCTGGAGACACAGCTCAGGGGTTAAGTGTTTGCTACATAAGCATAAAATCTGAGTGTGACCCAAGCAACCCACGTGAGAAATCTGAGTAATCGTGTGCTCAAAACCCCTGTGCTGACGAGGCAGAAACAGCCGGATCCTTGGAGCTTCCTGGCCAGCCGGCCTCATTGGTGAGCCTCAGGCCAGTGAGAGACCCTGTCTCAAAAACAAGAGGTTTATTAAGTGAGTAAAGATCTCTGGGGTTGCTCTCTGATCTCCACACACATACGCATGCTTGCATGACTCCCACATATATGAATACGCAAAGAAATATGCAGATGCTATAAAACGTGGAAATACAGAAAGACATGACAAAGAAGAGAACCACACAGGGGTATCCAGCGTGGGAGTTTTTTTTGTATTTTTATTTATTTATTTAATGTGAATGGTGGTTTGAATGAGAATGGTCCCATAGGCTCATATGTTTGAATGGCTGGTCATAAAGAGAGTGGCGCTACTTGAGAAGGATTAGGAGGTGTGGCCTTGATGCAGTAGGTGTGGCCTTGTTAGAGGAAGTGTTTCACTGGGGGTGGGCTTTGACGTTTCAAACGCCCAAGCCAGACCCGGTGTTACTCTCTTCCTGCTGCCTGTGGGTCCAGCTGTAGAACTCTCAGCTGCTTCTCTAGCATCATGCCTGCCCACATGCCGCCATGCTCCCTGCCATGACAATGGACTAAAGTCTGAAACTGTAAGCAAGCCCCAATTAAATGCTTATTTATATGAGTTGCCGTGGTCATGGTGTCTTTTCACAGCAGTAGAGCAGTGACTAGGAATGTATGTCATAGTGTTCCATCACAGTAACAGAAAATCTAAGACACCCGTATGTCTGCCATCTACCTTTGAATCCTTTGGCTTACCTCTTTGTTATCTATCAATATATCATCTGTGTTTCTATCACATACCAACACATATTATTATTGATTTTCATTTATATGTTTATTATCTACCTTGTATTTCATTATCAAATCTATTGATCTAGCCACATACATATTTGCAAACATTGTATAGATGCCCCTTCCAAAGCTATCCAAAGTCTAATAATACTTGGCTGTATTTCTGATGAAGTATACCTATAAACCTTCTTTCTGTTTCTCAGATCATTAATCTAGTCGGTAGGAGTGGACCTTGGTCATGGTGTCTCCTCACAGCAGTAGAACACTGGCTAGGCATGTATGAATGTTTTGTCTCCACATGTGTTTGCGCACGGGCACACCTGATGTCTGCGGAGGTGAGAAGAAGGAGTCAGATCCTCTGGAACTGGAGTTATAGTTGGTGAGCTGCCAAGTGGGTGCTGGGAAACAAACCTGGATCCTCTGCAAGGGTAGTAAGTACTCTAAACTAGTGAGCCATCTCTTCAGCCCCTCTGATATGTAATTGAAGCCACTAGATAAACCATTTTTCTGACTACATGCTTCTGTTAGGTACCATTTTTCTTTAGGCCAGCTCCTTGCAGAAGTAATTCCAGCCTTCCTCCAAATCCAAATTTGTGGCACCTTGTGTCTATTCTCTCAAGACTCCTCAGCCCTGACTGCACAATATGAACAGCATTGCATGGCTGGAGGTACTGCAATGGGCCTCCTGTGCAACACTTGGGTTCTAGATCATGCAGTGTTCAGAAGCATCCTGCCTTTGAGCTCTTTCCCTATAAACATATGGAATTCCTGGAGATGATTGAATGGCTTCAGAAGGGACATCACGCTTCTGTTCTGATGGTGGCAGTACTGCACACATCGCTTTTTCCTGGTATGATCTGAAGCTCAAAGGCATTTCTTAGTCAACGCCAACATCAGGACTCTGAAAACAAGCAAGGTAACCATGAGACCACAAGATAGAAGCACAGGAATATTAACTATGAGGCCAACCAACAGTCGTATTTAAATAATTGCATTCCTTAGTTTTAAGTTGACAGTATTTAGAGATACATGCTACATTTTGGAATACTTTGAGAACCGAAACTATCAAACCAAGAGAAGTAATTTAAAGCCTTCTATAGGGAGCTGGCATTTGGACTGACTCTGAATGCCAGAGAACAATAAAGCAGAAAGACCTACAAGTTGAAATGCAGTTTGTTGAATTACACATGCCTGTTCTTGCCAATTCATGTGCTTGCCAAGTTCTATTGATTGCTTGGGACACTTATTTTGAACTCTAGCTTTTGAGGATTTCCTGTCCATGATACTATAACTTGCCAAGAAGTTCTTTATTCTGATTCAGGTGCCATCTAGTTTTACAAGTTGCTTAAGATTTAAAAGCAGGGAGGGTAGCCCAGTGGCTTCATGGCTTATTTGAGAGAAGGGGGAATTCTAGCTTCCATGACCTGTTTTGGGGGAGGACTTCTGATTTCCACAGTTTACTTCTGGGTAGAATAAGGGGGGAACTGCAGACAGGCAAGAGAAAGTCATCACTCTGAGGTTGCCTCTTAGGCCTCTAAAGCCTTTAGTTTAAAGTACTCAGTGTGCCCAAACCTCATCCTTCAAGGTATTTCCAAGCTTCAGTACTAACATGGCCTTGCAAATAAACGCCACCAGAAAATTTAGTTTTTTTCCTTCAAGTCTTAAATATGACACCAAAAGCTCAAGCAATATTTTTAATAGATAAATACCACTATATTAAAATGTTAAGCTTTGGTGTTTCAAAGGGCACCATCAAGAAAGTAAAAAGACAGTAAGTGATGCTGAGTAGTACATGCAATAAGGGACGTGCACCAGACTGCATAAAGAACTAGTACAACTCATAAAATGAACAGTCCATTGAAAAATTATATCCTTTCTCCTGACCAAAAAAAAAAAAATTAAAGATTTACAATTGGCCGATAAGCATGTGAGAAGATAACACCCTCATTCATGAGGGAAGTGCAAATCAAACTCACCATGATGCACCACTGCCCACCCACTAAGGTGAGGGACGGGCAAAGACGAGTTTTGGCAAGGATGTGGAGAAACGAATTGTCCCACGCTGCAAGAGAAGTATAACAGGACACAGCCACTTTGGAAAGCAGCTGGCAGACTCTCAAAAAGGCTGAATGTAGTCACTGTGTGACCTGAAAATTTTGTTCCTAAGTATTTACCCAGGTGAGCCAAAATACAGCGTTCACACAAAAACTTAGGCAAATGTTCGCCGCAGCATTAATCGTAACAACCCTAAAGTGGGTGGACCCAAACGTTGATGGACCCAAACGTTGATGGACCCAAACGTTGATGGACCCAAACGTTCAATCAGCAACGAAGGAACGGATAAAATGTGGTTCATCCGTGCAACAGAATGTTATCCAGTCACGGAAGGGATGGAATTCAGACACACCTACAACATGAGTAAGGCTCAAAACACCGTGCCAAGTGAAAGAAACCACACCCAAAATGTCACACACCATTCCAACTGGGGCAAGTATCAAGAATAGGCAGACACACGGAGGTCTGGTTATATAATTACTGGTTCCTTAGGGCGGGGAGCAGAGAGAGAATGGGCACAAGAGTCCTTGTTGGGGTGAGGGAAACGTTCCAAAACTTGATGGCTGTATAGCTCTGTGGATATATTTAAAATAACTGATACAGAGCCAAGTGTCATACATACAGCAGTCATTCCAAAACCAATGTGTTCCAGGCGAATTAGAGCTACAGAGCAAGACACTGTCTCAGCCAACAACAACGAAAATCAATTATAAAAATCACTGAATCATGTATTTCAAAAGAGTGCATTTTGTGGTATATGAATTGCTTCTCAACAAAGTGTATTTTTTTAATATTTTAGGAAGAGGGAGGGAAAGGAGAGAGAAAAGCAGCTCACTACTAAACATCAGCACACTGTGTTTACAGTTTATGGATCAAAAGCTCATGGGTTGGCAAATTCAAACTATGGAGGTTAGCCAGAAATAGTGATGTGAGCCTATAGCACTAGCACTTGGTAAACTGAGGCAGGAGGATATTTAGTTCAAGGACAGTCTGGGCTAGCTAGTAAGTTCCAGCCTCACCTGGGTTGCATAATGGGACTCTATCTCAAAAAAGTAAAAGATAAAACATGAAAGAATATTCCATAAAGAGTAGTTAAGAATGCAATTGTCAGGCAGTGGTGGTGCATGCTCTGTGAGTTCAAGGCCAGCCTGGTCTACAGAGTGAATTCCAGGACAGCCAGAGTTACAAAGTTACAACAGAGAAACCCTGTCTTGAAAAAAAAAAAAAAAAAAAAAAAAGCAGCTATTGCTTCTGGGAAGCAATAGCTTCTAGGAAGAAACCAGGGCAAAAGATTGTACCTTTGATTATGAACGTTGGAGACTTTTAGAAGCATTCTTCTATATACACCTAGATTGCCTTGGTAAAAGTAAGAGCACTGGGACTGGTTCTGTAGCTCATTTGGGAGAGTGCTTGCCTCACAAGCATGAGACCCTGGGTTTAATCCCAAGCACCTCATAAAACAGCTGTGACACATGCTTGGCTACCACCCCCCCACCCAGGGAAGGTGGAAGCAGGGTGATCAGAAGTTCAAGGTCATCCACACACTTTGGATACAGGATAGAGATAGATCACGCTGGAACTAATCTGGAAGCTTCCTCCTGATGGTTTTTACAGTGTTGAAGGGTGCTGTGCGGGATTCTGGAAAAGAAAAGTCATCAACAGTCTTATCCAGCTATGGATCCTGGAAGCTTTAATACCAGCCTCCTAGACAAGACGTGTGCGTTGGCACAAGGGGCATGACTGTTCTGAGGGTACCCAACTCCTTTCTAACCGGATTTGAGGGAGGGAATACCTGGCGGGTCCTGTAAAGCTTGTCAAAAGCCCATGATTGGGGGCAATCACAGGCTCTACAGGGAATTTACTACTGATGTTTTGCTCAAAGGACATGGAATCAAACTTCTTCTAAGTGCTTATGTTATACCCATTGACTAATGCTGCTTTTAGCCTGGGCCAGAGAAGCTTCTTTTTATAGTGAGTGATTCTTAGTACAGGGACCTAGAACCAGTCAACGTGCTGAGAAGTGGCTGCTGTGTGCCCATCCCTGAATGAGATCTCTGTATGATCCATGCCATGGTCAGGGACCATAGCAGAAGAGGGAGCAGAACGATCATTAACAGGTGGAGGGATGCTGTGATACCCTGTCTTCTGCATACAACACAGCCCTTGTATTTATGAACTCACAGAAGCTGTGGATATCTACACAAGACCTGCAAAAAAAAAAATATATATATATATATATATACAGATAGATATATAGATATATAGATATAGATATAGATATTAGTTTAAGACATAAAAAAGAAGATTAGGGTACTCACTTGGAAGAGCAAGGGGTTCAGCAGAGACAAGAGGGAGACAAGAGAGGATAAAGGTTGTAGATATCATTACAATATACCGAATACATGTATGAAGTAGTCAAATTTTTAAAATTAAAGAAAAAAAAGAAGATTCAGGGTCATCCTTGTCTACATACTAAATCTGCGGCCAGCCTGGGGTACATGAAACTATGTCTCAAAATTAAAAAAAAAAAAAAAAAAGCAAACTTCGAATTCCTGCTCAAAACTACTAATCTCATAATAATCTTCAACTACTGCCCAGGCCTGGCTCCCGGGGCATCAGACAATGGCTCCTGGTGGTGAGAGGTGCCAGTTAAAGGGTAAGACAGCAGCAGAGGTCCTTGGAACAATGCTTCCCATGTGCCCCAGGGCCGTGCAGTTCTCTTTGATTTCTCTTCCAGAGGAGAACTCTGCGGCCCCTGGGAATCTGGAAGTAAGTAACAAGGAGTCAACTTAATGTTCCAAGAACAGTTAGCTAATGATTATTTGAAACCCTGGTTTGTAAAAGCCAGACAGGCTTGGGCTGTAAATAGCACAGGTCACCCCATGGCTATGTCACGTGTTATTTTAGAGTTTAAAAAAAAATCTAAATTATTTTATGTGCATGAATGTTTTGATGTTTTGCCTTCATGCGTGCGTGCGTGTGTGTGTGTGTGTGTGTGTGTGTGTGTGTGTTTACCACCTGTGTGCCTGGTGCCCGTAGAGGTCAGAAAGGGCATGGGATCCTCTGGAACTGGAGTTATGAGTTCTAAACCATCATGTGGGTAGTTGTGAGCTATGTGGGTGCTGGGAATAAAATCCTGGTCCTCTGCAAACACAGGTGCTCTAAACCACTGAACCACATCTCCAGCCCTGACTTCTCGGATTGTGAAGGCTTCGTTCTTTATCTGGAAAGAGAAGCTGTTAAAGTCCCTGCCACCATGAAGACTGGATGAGAGGTGAGGTGCATGAGAGCACAAGGATTGAGCTTGAGAAGTGTCCTTTCCTTGACCTTTATAAATGTGTCCAAAGCCAAATGAATGGTGAGGAGGAGGGGCGGAGAAAGGGAGGGAGACTAGGAAAGAGGAGGGAGTCTCTTCAAAGGCTTATGTGTTGGGCTGCAGGTATCGTCCAATTGGGAAAGATCATATTCCCCATGCACAAAGCCTTGTGCTTCCCCCAGCACTGTCTACACCAGGCACAGTGGGGCAGGCCTATAATCCCAGCAGTCAAGAAGCGGGGGCAGGAGGGTCAGGGAGAATGGCAAATTCACATCTGGCTTGAGCTCCATGAGAAACCTGTCTGAAAACAATAAGAAGAAAAAACCCAAAAGACACATGCGGTCCATGTGATTATATGGTTTAAATATTTTATACTACAAAAGAAACACGGGATTTTCTTCCACAAATCAGAACGACTGTTCTAGTCGAGAGAGATTCTCTGAAATTTAACCTAAAATTAATTTAGGTCAGGTCTAGGATCGTCACCATGCCTGACTCGACCACTGTCAACACAAAGTGTTATTTAAGAGAAGGTTCCATCTCTCCCGGTTTCTCCATGTTGTACTCCTGGCTCTTGGGAAGTGTGTGCAGACTGGGACAGCGCAAAGCTTTGTCTTTTAGGTCAAAGCTTCTTCTGCACTCTTGCCTTGGGCAAGCTCTTTGAGCTCTGATTTCTCATCTATGAATTTAAGACACTGTATAGGGGCTGAGAATGTAGCTCAATCAACAGGGTCCTTGCTTAGCGTGCATGAAGCCTGGGTACAATCCCCAGCAACACACACACACACACACACACACACACACACACACACACACACATTATTTTTTAATTTAAAGACATTGCATAGTCATACAAAGGTTGACATCATACCTTGCTGTGTGTGCCCTGGATTAAATGATGCATTTTATAAAACAGTATCACCTACATACAAGCCATTCAATAAATAGCTACTCTCCCTCATCGTGTGTGTGTGTGTGTGTGTGTGTGTGTGTGTGTGTTCTGAGATTGAAACAACACCTCGTGCCTGTGAGGCAAGTGCTCTCCCATGAGCTACAGCCCCAGCCCAGCCTTGTTAATAAGTGGGTCTCAGCTGCAGACTCTCCTCACGTCACAAACATCTGAAACATCTTCACAAGCATGCTTGTGCGTTGTTACCAGCTTCCTTCCAGCTTTGCGGGACATTTGATAATCTATCCAGATAATTAGCCCTTCTCCAATAATTATGTGGATGTCCTTCCATCTGCATCTGCACTTCATTCAATCATCTAGGGAAGACCAGTTATAATGACAATATTCCTCACCTTTACACTCCCCCAAGAATCTTAATATTGTTCCCACATTTACTCCAGATAGAGTCCTTTTTAAGTACCAGCAGGAGACTGGAGCCCTCTATCTTGCAGTGGACGAGAGCAACCTCAGGCATGCTTTTAGGCTTTCATTTCAAACACGTGCGCATCTATCATAGCTGGAGTTGCCGCCCAGGTTTTTAAAGTTAAAGCACGTGTGATGTGATATGCAATGTTCCATGGCTTGCTTTCTTTAGCTCAACATTGTTTTTGAGATTTACCTAAGTTAGTGCATTTTAGTTCCTGTATAAAATTCCCTTGTGTGAGCTGGGCATGGTGGCAAGTATCTGAAAACCCAACTAGTGGAGAGTCTGGGCAGGTAGGTTCTGAGTTCAAAGCTGTTAGGGTGGTATGGAGACAGTATAGCTTGAGAGACTCCCCAACACAATATCAGCTTGGAAGAGATACAGGTGAGATGCATGCAGGGTGAGAGCTGATGTTGGCTTTCCTCACCCCACCCATGGTTCTTCAATCCAAGCTCAAGCCTTTTACTGTTCCTTTAAAAGTGGAGCTGTGGAGGATGGTGTTACCTGAGTCAGATACTCATCTCATTCATCTTGGTCATGAAAACATAGGCCGGAATTGCTCCAGTTAGCAGAAATCTTGTGCATCTCTCCCAGAGTGGCCACAAAGACCAGGCTGAGCCGGTATATGACCCATGCACACTGGGACCTATTTACAAAGGCCTCTCCGTCTGAGCCAATGGCACTCTCTCTCTGACTGCCATATAAAGAGCTACAGATGAAAAGGTCTTCCCCATGCTTCTGCAGCTGCCAAAGCAGACACTAGTGTGTACCTTAATTTCCATAACTCTGGCTTTGTAAATTGTTACAACGGTTTAATTCCCTGGCTTGTGAATTGCTATGATGATTTATTTACCTTTTTTTTTTTCCTTTGGTACACCGAGAGCCTTTGTCTACAGCTCATTTTCTGCTTTAGACTTGTGGGTCCGGGTGGTCAATTCATGGCCAATGAATCGCTGAATGCAGTTAAGACCTTAAGCTGTTAACCTGTCAACCAAGAGATCACTAGCCTTAGAAGGGACAGAGACCACCAACAGCAAGGAGGGGGAGCACTGTCATCTGGCTCCCACAAATGAGGAGTCTGACCGCAGTCTGACAAGGTGACTCGCTGCTGTGGAGTCAATTAAGTTGATATTTGACTAGAGTGTCGTTTGTAAGGTTATGACATCATCTTTCTCTATTTTTAATCACTTTCCTGCCGCTTTGTTTTCCTGGGTATCAGCTGGCCATTTGGCCTCAAGATTATCTCTTACAATGCAATCATGACCGTCTACTGGAATACTAAAAGACAGGTAGTTAAGCACTATTTGCCAAATGGCCCTTGTTTTTAATGGGCAGTTTTGTATTTGTTGTTGTTGTTGTTGGAATAGAAATGGCAGGGACATTAGCGCTGGGCAGTTCATCACAGTAATTAGCACGAAAGAGTCAGTGAATGGCACACGGAAGGTCATGTCCCTGGAGTTCAGTGTCAGTGAGAAGGACGAGATGACATTCCCAACCTGTATGTGTCCTAACGATTAAGACACTGTGCCACTGAATGTGCGTGTGCGTGTGCGTGTGCGTGAGAAAGAAAAGAAAGAAGAAAGAAAGAAAGAAAGAAAGAAAGGAAGGAAGGAAGGAAGGAAGGAAGGAAGGAAGGAAGGAAAGATTGTTCCTCACTGTCCCCTTCTGACCCTCCCAGAATTCTAATATCCTCTCTGTACTGGGGAGAAAGTTAAGGCAAACAGACTTCTACCTTTTCCTACCAGCTTGAACATGTAAGCACACCATCATGTAGTCTAAGCAACACCCCTTCTCGGTGAGTCATTGCTCTCATCTCTTTACTAGGAAAGAAAACATTTATGAGAAATTGGAGACGTAAAGTCACTGTTAAGAGAAAAAAAATTGGAAATTTTTTTTGAAGACCTAAATACACCAGGCACATTTATAATTCAAAACTTGTAGGTAAAAATCCCCATTTTACAGAAGAGGAAAATGACATTTAATAACTTATTCCCAGAATTTTCCAGTGCATAACCATCAGATCTGGTATTTAAACCCCTGTGAGTCTGCAGTTCATGGGCATTAACCTTGAGAGCTGCTCCCTACCTCCCCCCCCACCCTCCTGATGCCTTCCCAGATGGCAGCATATTACCACAGTTGCTTTTATGACTCCCATAGGCCTTGAGAAGTAAATGGTAGTGACATTGTATATCAAGGCCCTCAAAGACCAGAGCATGGAAACCCCAAGCTTTCTTTTTCTCTCAAAATCCCCACCTGGCCAGAGGCTGCCTGGCCTTCCATCCTGTTCTACTCTGAGGTGTACAGGGAGCTTGGCTGGGCAGACTCTGTCCAAACTCAACATCGAGTACTCTTGGGTTTTACTTTTCTGAGGCTGTTATAGAAAATTATGACCAAAAGTGACTTCTGGCAGAGTTTGTTTTGGCTTATGGTTTCAGAGGCATAAGAGTCCATCATGGTGGGAGGCATGGCGATGGGAGCGGTAAGCTGAGAGCTCACATCTTCAACTGTAATCATGAAGCAGAGAGAGCAAACAGGAAGTGGGTAGAGGCTATGAAACCTCAAAACCAGCCTTCTGTTACATATTCCCTCTAGCAAGGCTGCACCTCCTAAGCCTCCCCAAATGTGCCACTGACTGTGGACCAAGCATTCAGACACATGAGCCTACGGAGAACATTCCGCATTCCGAACACCACAGTGGGCATGCTTAGTTCAGGGGAATGATGATATTCACATAGCATAGCCAGTGTCTCCATCAGCCTGGTCCTCCTTCTGCGTCCCAGATGAATTCAAAGTTGACAGGAACAGTGAGACTCTTATCTATCCCCATCGTAGCCGCAGCCAAGTTGTCATCCCGGGTCTGTAAAATGCCTGCAGCTGAAAACCTTTCACTCTATTCTCCTCCTCTGTCAGCCCGTTACACTCTCACGTGAGGATTCTGTGAAGCGCTTGATTTCATTCCCTTGGGTGAAAAGGTGATTTCCTTTGGAAGTTGCCTGGCACCAGTTGTGAACCGTGCAGTGTTGTGTCTGTTCCTCCTTCAGGGCAAGCAAAAGATGTGTTTTCCTGAGCCCACAGATCTTAACAGGTTCATTCATGCAGCAGAAAACAGCAGTAACAAATGATGAGGGTCGATGGCAAATGCCAAATAAGGCGCACGAGTAGCGGCTGCTACAGACAACTCAAGGGAAGCAACCCCCACTGCAGAGCTCCGAAAGACGGCAGAGTTTCAGGACCACTATCGTAAAGACAGCACTGACATGAGCAGGGATGTGCTTGGAGGGGAACGACCAGGGTAGGCTTAAAAATACCAATAAACTGAAAATTACCAAGCAACCAGAAATAATGGTCGACTGGTCCCAGTGGTGCAGGCCTGTTACCTTAGTTACTCAGAGACTGGGGAAAATGGATTTCAAGTCTACACAGTGAGTTAAAGGCCAGCCTGGGCAACTTACTGAGATTGTTTCAAAGCAAAAGCACAAAAAAGCATTGAGACTATAGCTCAGGGGTGAGGGTTTGCCTAGCATACATGAGGCCCTGGCTGCAAAAGCATCTATTGGACGACTTTGAGTTCAATGGCAGTTGAGGTTGTTACTGTTCAGGCGTTTTTGGCTCTCCCCCTTACTCATCCCAAGAGGTAGTTGTACTTGGGCATGGGTGGGACACCTGCATTGTGTGTACAAGGCCCCTGATTTGAACCCTAGCACTGGAAAAGTACCAAAATTAAAGAACAGACCCCCGAGACACTAACCATACCCAACAATTTGTTGATTACTGAGGGGAGAGCTTCCTGGCTCTGCTCTGTCTAGGAGTTACATCAGAGGGAACCTTTTCCTGGGAACCTTTGCTCTCATCCTCACCACACCAAAACCCTGCTTCCTTCTCATACTTTCAAGGCAGGACCAACTCTGGCAGTCATGCTGCCCAAACACCAGGGTGCAAACTGCGTGGTAGGGTGGGTGGTCACAACAATCACAGAAAATTTTTCTTAATTGCACTTCTTAATCTCATTTTTATTTTTAATTAGTTGGAAGGGTGAACTTCCCTTAGCCTGCTAATATTAGAATCAGCAGCTGTAAAAGCATGCACTGTTTAAAAAAATTGTGGGTAGGTCAGTAAAAGACATTATTTTGTTTTTCAAAAGAAACAAAATTAAAAGGAACATCGAGATAGGGAGGAGAGCAATTTTGGATGTATGAATGAATGAATGAATGAATTTTCTCATATTAAAAAGAAATCAGGTTTGAGAAACTACACAAAGGAGCATGAAGAACAGTCACTATTCTTCCAACTTAATTTACAGTACCTTAACTTTACTTCCACTCCTTTCAAGTATATCTGCATTGTAATACAGGAGGTACATGTAAGATGTGTCCTGTTTTGTCTTTATTTATATTTCTGTTTATTTTATATAAGCATGTTCATGTATTGGCACTAATTACTATATTTGTCTTTTTTTAACTTTATTTTTTATGTATATGAGTGTTTTGCTTGCACATATGTCTGTGCACCATTTGTGTGCCTGGTGGCTTGAGAGGTCAGAAGAGGCCAACAGATCCCCTGGAACTGGAATTACTGATGTTTGTGAACTACCACTAGGTGCTAGGAATTGAATAAGGGTCCTTTAGAACAGCGGGTAGTGCTCTTAACCAGTGAGTCATTTCTCCAGCTCCCACATTTGCCATTTTCACATTCCCACAAGATCCTATTGTGGTGATAGAATCTCTGCACTTGGGAGCTGGGGTTCCAGGGTTCTGCTGGTTTTGACCAGGCAGTTCTGTGGCTACAAACAGATGTGCTGTGGGCAGAAATACAGTGCGCAACTATGTAGCTTTTGCACCCCACCCCAGCCTGCTCCCGACCCTGAGTTCCCAGCACCAGCCTAGCAGCTCCCACCTCCCAGGTCAGGGCTCCCCCCTATATTGTCATTTCCTTGTTTTCTCTTTTAATTTCTGACCTGTTCTCTGTTGAAACTATTTTCAAGTTGTCTTAATCATTTTTCTACTAGTATGTTGTGAATTGTATTTCTTTTCTTTTGGTGATCATGTATATATATATATATATATATATATATATATATATATATACACACACACACACACACACATATAATACATATATAATATATATACATGTTTATATATATACATGCTTATATATTTTTATATTATTATTATTTATTAGTAATATTACACAAGGTTTCTCTGTGTAGCCCTGGCTGTCCTGTAACTCGCTCTGTAGACCAGGCTGGCCTCAAACTCCGAGAGCGCCACTTCTGGCTCCCAAGCACTTGACTTTTTTATTTTTATTTTGTGTGCATAAAATACTTTGCCTGTAGATATTTCTGTGCACCATGTTATGTCTGATATCCCTGGAGGTCAGAAGAAGACATCAGATACCCTGAGACCGGTGTTACAGACAGTTGTGAGCTGCCATATGGGTGCTGGGAACCAAACCCAGGTCCTCCGGAACAGCAGCTGATGCTCTTTACCCACTGAGCCAACTCTCCATGCCCTGTGCTTAATTTTTAGTATGCTTATTTAATTAGAAATTTCACTAGTGCCCTGTAAATTCGTTTGAAATTTTTCTAAGAATATGGCAAAGTCTTAAAATTCTTTAACTTCCCAACACAACTCTGGTCTTTGTTTCTCTACATTTTTGGGTTACGTGATTGTTTATTTGAGACAGAGTCTAATGTAGCCTAGCTGTCCTAGCCAAAAATCCTAGCCTGTCCTGCCTCCACTCCTAAGTACTGGCTTTGTAGGACATGCCTCCATGACTAACTCGTGTGTGTGTGTGTGTGTGTGTGTGTGTGTGTGTGTGTGTGTATTCTGTTTCTAATATGTAGATATTTAAACCATTTTTCCAGAAATTTTAATATTCTGTCCACTTTTGCTGCTGCTTACATTCTGCACTCTCTCCCATCCTGCTTCTCTGCTGTGAGCACTGTGCTCTGTCATAAAGTTGGAATGCCATTCTACGTTCTGTGACACAGCTGGGCTTAAACTCTAAGTGACTGAGTTTAGTTGCATTAAATTTTTGTTTTTGTTTTGTTTGTTTTAGTCTTTTGAGACAGGGTCTTGCTACGTAATCCTAGCTGTCCTGGAACTCCCCTGTCGAACCAGGCTGGCCTTGACCTCGTGCATGGGCCTCTTGCGTCCCAAGTGCTGACTTTAGGTTTGTCTACCATGTCGGCTCTAAGTTAGCATCTTGAACGTACTCCTTAGCCTTTAAGGTCTTCCCCCCATGAGACGCTTGCTGTTGGTGGTGATCATCTTCTGTGATTATCTGAACTTTTCATTTGATAACTTCTAAACTTCCTCTTTCTCTTGGACTTTTAGTTAGGGTTAGGCATGGATCCAGCTTACCTGAAAAGGATTGTCCAATTACATGCATTTCCAATTTATATGAAAAGGGTTCTGGATACACTTTCAGTCTAAAAGTGTCTTCATTTAAAATTTTTAGCTGTTGTTTCGTTTCGTTCTTCTTCCTGGTTCTTCGATGGTCTTCAGGAAGTCTTTATAGAATCTATGTTTGGGCCTTTCGGCTTCTCCTCCTCAGAATTAACTCACTAAGTCTCTTTCTGACAGTGTCTCTCTAGAGCTCATTCTCTGTTTGATCTTAAGTTTTTGTTCCTAAGTTTCCAAATTTGCATTTCAGCATATGAACCTGATTGCCGCTCCCACTTGCTTGTATTTAATCACTTCTCACTTACAAACCAGTAGGTTTGCCTTCACTTTTCTCCTTGAGGATGCTGAAAACTTTCTAAGACTTCTGGCTGTTTTACAAAATTAACTTGAACAGCAATGAAATTACGAGAGGTATTTTTATACTGGTTTTGCTAACTCCTTTGGCATCTTTTCTTGGTTTTTAAAATTTTGATTTAAAGGCTCAATTTGAATAGGAGTTTCTTGTTACTCCTGCAGTGGCAGTTGCTATACTATTGTGGCTAGATTCCCTGCTTCCCGGACCCATGTACTCCATTCTGCAAAGGAATCAAGTTTGTTACGGTGTACATTCTAATTGCACATTGACTATAGAAAGATCTCATGCACTACTATAGATAGATGTTATAAGTAGATTTGTGTTTTCATTTTTTTAATTATACTGTGTATTTCCACTTGATGCATTCTGTTATTTTTATTATACATTACTTACACAAGATAACAGGTTTCACTGTGTGATCACAATGCTCTGTGATGACATCTACAGCACTATAGCCTGTCCTCGCCCCGTCTCTCTTCTCAGCGTGTGTTTTACTTCTCCCTCACTTATGTTTTAGTGTAGACACCACACGTAAGAGAAAATAGATAATCTTTGTCTTTTTTATTCTGGGTTATCTCACTTAACATGATGATCACAGGTTCTATTCATTCATTTACTCTTTTTGATCAACTTCTGATCAATGTTTTCTCTCGTTTTGTTAGAAATACTACGTGTTGCTCTCTTACTTTTACAGCAAGTATTTCGTTTTCTCCTTGAATAACTGTTTATTATTTCTAGTACCGTATGAGATAGGTTCTCCAAGAAAAACAGAAACCACAGGAAGAATTTAGTATAAGTTTTGTCCACATTGGTTAAATTGTCACTGAAGTATGAAGCAAAGGGGGAGTACAGAAGTAATATAGAAATTGAAACTGCATGGGGAATTTGCTGAAGAATGAAAACCTAGCGATAATTGAAGCCTACAAACTAGAGGGGGAAACTATACAGTTATGAGGGGTCTATCATGGAAGAAGAAAACCAGGATAACACAATAAATATCAAGGGACCGTGATCTCAGTAGGACCAGACATTGACCCTTTAACTGGGCCATGTTCCAGTCAGCATTAAGAGTCAGCATGACACAGCATCGACGCACTTGGAAAACAAGGTTCCAGCTGAGTAACCTTTATCAAGCTGGTCTGTGATCTTGTCTGTGAGGGATTGTGTTTATTGTTAAATGATGTGAAAGGGCCCAGCCCACTATGGGCGACACCATTCCTCAGGGCAAGTGGTCCTGGGTTGTTAAAAACGCTACTTAAGCATGAGTCTGTGAATAAACCTGAGAGCAAGCATTCCTCCATGGTTCCTTCCTCCAGATTCCTGCCTGGAGTTCCTTCCCTGACTTCCCTCAATGTTGAACTGCAACTTAAAAGCTGAAATACATTCACCCTGCCCCGAGTTACTTTTGGTCAAAGTGTTTTATCACAGCAACACTAAAAAAAAAAAAAAAACTAGAACTGTCCAGAATGTTCCCTCAACATCAGTTTACTGAGACTCTCTTCCCTACAAGGTTACGGGAAGATTTGCTTTTCCTAGCTTGCTTAGGTTCTATCCCTAAAAGGATCGTTATGAAGAAATAGCCTGCAGTGCTCCCTCTCCCTCTCCCTTTCCCTCTCTGTCCCCCGTCTCTCTCCCCCTCTCCCTCTCTCTCCCCCCTCTATTTCTCCTCCCGCCTTTTACTTTGCTCTCTAGCTCTCTCACTCACTTTCTTTCCCTCCCCCACTCTGTGCGTGTGTGTGCATGTGCATGTGTACATGCGTTTTTGTGTGTGCATGTGTGTTTGCAATAGTCCTACACACGACTTCTGCTTTGTAGCAGTACGCTACAATCTTTTACCGTCAATTTAGGGAAAGAGAAAGGAAGGATAGAAAGAAATCTTCACCGCTTTTGCAAGTGGCTTTGATATAGAATGAGAGAAAGGTAGAAATCGTCACAGCTTCTTTTTAGGCTGTCCTAAGCTGACAGGGAGTCAGACTAGCGTCTCAGCTCTCGGTCTATAAACTCAATCCCTCCAACCTTTGTTCTTTTAAGAATTAACACACTAATGATGACAACCCCACCAACCAACGCCCACCCTGACTCTCGGGGCTTCAGATCTTTTATACCCTAAAGCCAAAAGATCCCATAAAACCATGCGGTACACAATCCCAAAAACAAGCTACATGTGCCAGAACAACTGCACCTAACCAAATTATAGCCACCTGCATCAAGCATTCCAAATCCAACTCATAAACAACCACCACACCTGGGGTGGGACCACAAACCTAATAAAAAACACCATTTTGTGTTTTTAAAGAAACCAAAATAGCAAAAACTTCTTCCAAGTGTTCCTCTACACTGTTTCTTGTCTTCCTTACTTGTGGGCAGTTGGAATGGCTAATGACACTGATATCCTCTGTTAAAGGCAGCATTCTCTCAACATGGGGGTAGCATCATTTTTCTGGAGAACCAGAGTAGTCAATTCGCTGGGGAAGATTCTGCTTTATGCTACACCCGTGATTTCATCACACTGATTTAAAGTCCTTCATAGGCCCTGGAGCATGACAGTTGAGAGTACAGGTTCTGATGTCAGGCTGAGCTGTTTTGGAATCTTGCTGTTTCTAGTCATGTGATCTTGTACAAGTTTTAGCTCTCTGAACTAGTTTCTGTGTCTGTCAAATATCTTGTGCATATAAAGTCACTTGTAAATTTAGTCCAAGACTTAAGTATGGCACAGATAACAAACAAACAAAACCCCCCAAACAAAGTAGCAAACCCTTGTATAAATACACAGCGATCACCTCGGTGTGGTATTCCTAGATTCTGAGAAGCAGAAGCAGCAACTTTGACGGCTCATTCTCCTGCCACACAATGTGGTCTAGAGTTGATTGGCAGCACTGCCCTCCTGACGGTGTGGACCTGAGAACATGGAGGAGAGAGGGTGATGGGGGCTGAGGACTCTGCCTTGCGATTAGCCTCACGTTGTGTCTCAAGTTCATCTGGAAATGCCTTGGGGGGTGGAGGGGGGGCAGGAGTCCATACTTCACATATCATACGAGCAGTTCTGGTCATCTGCCCAATCGTCTGCTCCTCATCGGGGCATCAACTGCAGACACAAGAAATCCCATGATATAGTCTTCAAAGTTCTCCACCTGGTGCTCCATCTCTCCTGCCTCCCGATGTCTTCTAGAAAAACACCTTTCTATGTCAATAAGTCAACATCTCTCTCAACGATTCTCTCAGGTCCAGTTCCTGGTGTCCCTAGTGCCAAGGTAGCTACTTGAATGGATCTTACTTGGCGTCTCTGAAGTGGCACGTCACACTGGTATCCTGGTTTGCCCACAGAATTTTCCTGTTGTTGAGGCTTTCTCTGAGGTTATATCACCTACATATCGCCCGCAGCGGCTCTGCTCTTTGCATCTTCCCGGTGTCTGAAGATTCCGGAAGACGTCCGCGATGCCCTACAGTTGTTCAAAGCCCGGGGAGCATCCCTGCTCATCGGCTTTTCTTCACTCCGTCTTCTCCTTATGGAAGTAGTCTTTCTGTGGTTCCTGCCTCTGTAGGTGTCTCATCCGGCTTCTTCATTGTTTGGGAGTACGTTTGCTCGTGTTTTCTCTAACTTGTTCAGCTTGGCACGGCACGACTTTCCTCTGTCTCACAAATGCTCCATCACTATAATTAAAGGACTGCCTGTCTCTGCGATGCCGCAGCCGCTGACTTTCTATAGCCGGGCCCTTTCTCCTCCCCCACTCTCCTGCGCCGGGAATCGAAACCAAGGCTCTGTGTGTGCTAGGCAAGTGTTCCGCCACCGAGTGCTTCTCTAGCCTCTGTCAGCTCTAGTAAACCAAACGTATCTGCTTAACCAGGCATCAACACACAGTTTTTATCATAAATTGGTTTTGTTTATTTAATCTTTAACTTAGCAAGACATCCTAATTATTTTACTTGCTTGATGTTCTAGTGAAATTGGAAAAAAAATACGTCAGATTGTTCCAACATTAAAGGCATCAGATGAAGACAAGCATTCTTGCCGTCCTGTGACATCCATTGTCACCAAAGAACTCTGGGAGCAAAGAGACTGTGACAGAAGAGAGGGGCTGATGAATTTGAATGGGGGGTGCCTGTCTTAGAGAAAGACACAGGTGGTGCTGTAAGGTGGCACCGAGGCCACGGAGGGTGCTGCACATGGCACCGCGGCCACAGAGGGTGCTGTACATGACCACGGAGGGTGCTGTACATGGCACCCGGCCACGGAGGGTGCTGTACATGGCACCCGGCCACGGAGGGTGCTGCACTGTGGCACCGCGACCACGGAGGGTGCTGTACAGTGGCACCGCGACCACGGAGGGTGCTGTACAGTGGCACCGCGGCCACGGAGGGTGCTGTACAGTGGCACCGCGGCCACGGAGGGTGCTGTACAGTGGCACCGCGGCCACGGAGGGTGCTGTACAGTGGCACCGCGGCCACGGAGGGTGCTGTACAGTGGCACCGCGGCCACGGAGGGTGCTGTACAGTGGCACCGCGGCCACGGAGGGTGCTGCACCGTGACCACGGAGGGTGCTGCGCAGTGGCACCGCGACCACGGAGGGTGCTGTACAGTGGCACCATGACCACGGAGGGTGCTGCACTGTGGCACCGCGACCACGGAGGGTGCTGTACAGTGGCACCGTGACCACGGAGGGTGCTGTGCATGACACCGCGGCCACGGAGGGTGCTGCACATGGCACCGCGGCCACGGAGGGTGCTGCGCAGTGGCACCGTGACCACGGAGGGTGCTGTGGCCTGGATGTGATTGACCCTAAAATTCCTGTGTTGCAAACCTAACCCTAGGCAGCAAGATGGCTCAGTAGGTAAAGGAACCTACCACCAAGCCCAGTGACCTGAGTTTGATCTCTGCGTCCCACATGGTGGAAGGAAAAAAAAAATCAACTCCCACAGTTTGTCCTCTGGCCTCCAGACTCATACTATTACATCTGGCCCTCATCGCAAATAGATAAATCCCTAAATTCACATTATAGGCCTCTGGATGACGTCACTCAGGTACTCCCCCCAACCCAGTGGAATTAGTAGTTTTGTTAGAGAACGAACCTGAGCCTGCAGGTTCCACGCTCTCACCTCGATGCCTCTGCCAAACCACAAAGTCAGGACCATCAGGCTCATCACCAGATGAGCCCCTCGGCAACGAGCTCCCCCACCTTATAAGCCTGTAAGAAGTCAGCCTCTGTCACAGGTTACTCAGACCTTGGTGTACTCGGTGTCCTCTGACACTGAGATGTGTGTTCTGTAAGGGACACGGGCACTCTGAGGTCCTCTGCAGTGCCCCGTAGCTCAGCCCCTGCTCTACAGCGTCTGCATCCCCACCATAGGGCTCCCTGAGAAACAGCATAACCAAGTACGAACATACCAGTTGTTAACGTCAGCAAGCCCAGCTCATGATTAATGCTACTTCAAAAGAAACGAACAAGCCTGCATGTGCCTGGCACCTCCTGCTCTTCGCGTCTCCCTCCAGCCACTGTTGCAGTGTTCGGCTTTGTTCTGGTTTTGACCAGTTTCACACAGGTGCAACCTGACAGGCAGTCTTGCCTGAGGCTGACACACCCTACCTTCAACTTCCTGCCTGCCATTTGCTGGTCGGGGAGAGCCGTGAGACTCTCTGTACTCAGACAGGTACGGTGAGGCGTGTAGGGCCTTCACACCCCACTGGCCCTGAGACGGGAATGAAACACAGAAAGGAAGTGAGAAAGGAAGACGCCCTGACAGAGTCCAGAGACTTCATCACCTATGAAACCAAAAATGCCTGCAGAGATATGCATTCATAAAGCCGTCTCAAACGAGGATGTCAAACAAACTGTGCTTAAGTTCACAACATTTATAACATTAAATCTTACCGTGTGCCCCTCGCCCCTAAATCCAAGCACCACCTCAGAAAATCACCTTATGACTTCATTTGTAAAAGAAAAATCCTTTAAGAAGAGCAAACTGGCACATGTAATTTTTAAACTTTTCTTAAATTTTAGGTTTTGATTCACCTTCAAGTTTTCTATAATGTATTACTTTCTTAAGCATGAAGTGTTCTCTTCCCTCGTTCAAAAAGGATTTTCATACATTAGTCAAAACAAAAACAAAAAACACCACAGTCATCCCTCTGAAATAAAATCCACTCAGAGGTCCTGCCTCTCATTCATCCAAAAATAAAAATAAAATTGATTATAATAGATTTTAAAGTAGGAAGCAGCTGGGAATGGTGATACACCCTTGAATCCCAGCACTGGCGATGCAGAGGCAGATGGATCTCTGTGAGTTCAAGGTCAGCCTGGTCTACATAGTGAGCTCCAGGTCAGAGAGAGAGAGAGAGAGAGAGGGTGAGAGGCTGTCTCAATAATAATAATAATAATAATAATAATAATAATAATAATAATAATAGTTAAATAGGAAGCACATATACCATTCTCCATGGGCACATATGATGGATTTGGATTTCTCTGAGACAGAGAGTTCAACTTCAATTCTCACTTAGATTAAGAATTGGGAATAACCTAACTTACTGCAATGAAAAGATTCTAAGCAGTTAGAGACTCATTTCTGTCTCCAGTGCCATGCCAGGGGTGAAAGTGAGGGATGGCCCGTGAGGTGGCTCTGTGCTAAGGTCCTTCCGTGACAGTGTGCTTCTCTGTGTTTCCCCTCCCAGGCCCGGGTGCCTGCCTGGTTGTGCATTTGCAGTTGATCAGCCTCCTTCGTGCCCCGGTCCTGATCCACAGGGGAGAAAGAGGAGTTCCTGGCTTTGTGACTTTACCTCTGGAGAACAACTCAGAAGTCGCCTGGATGATCCCTATTCATGTCCTATGGCTCAGGCGTGTAACTATGACCCAGCTGGAGAAGACTAGGAGCCATTGGGCTCTCGCTGAGTGGCTGTGTGCCCTGGGAATGCCCTCAGAGTTTCTGCCCCCAATTATGAGGTGTTTAGCAGAGTTGTTGGGGATCAAAGCCTGGGCCTGCACAACTGAGACAAACTTGGCCATTAATCCTTAAAAGGTATATTGAGAGGTGAGAAATGATGAGACACAGAGAAAGGAGACGTATTCAACGTGGTCACATCAGAAAGAGAAACAGAGAGATCCAATGAGCCCCCGAAGTCCATGCTTAGGATCCTGACATGAGGCTGTGGTTTAAATAGCAGCCAGAGATATCCAGAGCTGAGCAGTCCTGGTCACTGTTTGGTCCCGTTCATCACTGTCTCCCCTCTAACCTCTCTGCAAGATGATCTAACAAGTTGCCAGGGTAGTATGAAACTTCTTCCTGAGAGACAAGATCTTCCTCTGGTTGGCACCAGGCTTCAGCCAGTTCCTTCTCCCATCATGAGACACCTGGGGAAACCCCTCTTTCTCAGGGACCATTTTTAAGAGTCAGATAGCCAGCTGGGCATGGTGGCACATGCCTTTAATACTAGCACACTGGAGGTAGAAGCAGGGGCCAGCCTGATCTACAGGGTGAGTTTCCCAGACATCTAGGGCCACACAGAGAAACCCTGTCTCGAAAAACCAAAAAATAAAAGTTGGATAGCCAAAGGGGAGGGGCGCAAATCTCTCTCTTCAGAATGTCTTTGCACCCCCAGTGTTTACAGAGTGAGGAAGATGGGGTCAGAGAGCAATGCCAAAGGTGTCAGAACACACCAGTCCCCACAGCAGACTCCTGTGGGGAGACCTCTGACAGATAGGCAAATGTTCCCCTTTCTCCAGCCCTGCTTCTCGCCTGCTCCTCCCACTCAGGGAATACATTTCCCACACACAGACCAAGCCTTTTAAATCTCCAAACAAATGTGGATTCTTGCCTTTCTTGGAAAATGTAGCTCAACCCTTCAGGGTATAGATCTTCCAGAAAATCGGGGATGGTTCATTTCCAGAAAGTTCTACTTACTACTGGCATGCTCTTTTCTATGACTTTCTAGAGGGAAGACAGGGGGGCTGAAGGTATGGCTCAGTGGTTAAGGGCACTGGTTGCTCTTTCAGAAGACCTGGGTTCAATATCTAGTATCTACATTGGCTCACGACCATCAGAAGAGCTGATGCCTTCTTTTGGCCTCTGAGGGTACCAGGCAAACAGGTGGTACATGTACATACATGCATGCAACACACACACACACAGAGACATGATTTTATTAAAAGAGGGAATACAAATAAAAAAGACTTTCTCTAAGAGAAAGGAGAAATGTCAGGCTTCCTGAAGCTGGAAGGAATTTTTATAAACCTTAGTTTTCTTCAGATGAGTCTACAGCAGGAAAAAAAAAAAGCGTAGGCAAATATCAGTAGATCTCTCTCCTGTGTAGAATTGTAAATGAATCTCCATGCTGTGCATGTGTCCAGAGTCATTTATGTTCCCTCACCAACAACAAAAATTCAGTGTATGCAAGAGTCCTGACCTCTAACACATCAGAACGTGCCTAATTTGAAGACAGAGTCTTAACAGAGGCAATTTTCTTAAATGAGGTCATTAGGATGGCTTCCTCCAATACACTTGGTGCCCTTAAAAAAGAGATTAGGATCAGAGGCAAGAGTATGCAGACACAGGGAGAAGGTGGCACACCAAGAAGGAAGCTCAGACGACCTTGCGCCCAGAGCAGCGATGTCTCTGTTGTTTACGTGTCCTGTTCTCTGGTGCTTCCTCACTGCAACCTACCAGACCAGTGAGATGAAACGGTGCAACAGGGACGTTGAAGCAGAGAATTTGTAAATATTTGCTAATCTCTACTTGTCAATCATTAAAAGAGGGCTTTGGCTCAAGGAGAGCGGGCTTCTCAATTTTAATTCCTTGTTGGTCCCTCACCATCTACCTGCCAGGCTGCCTTCCTAGGACTTCCTGGGAACTCACATTCTTTATTAATATGATGAAAGGGGTTGGTTGGATTATCTGTAATGCCTATGTTCTGAACAGGTGATTGGTAAAACTGATAGGCACTCTAACTGAGGAACAGTCCGGCTTCTTCGAGGGTGCTTCATACAGCTTTAATTTTCAGACGCCCAGGACGGCATGCAAGAGGTCAGGCAAACTTGGGGAACACCGAGTCTGTATTCCACTTTTGGAAAGACCTCTGGTCCATTAGCCTTCTAAAGAACTCAGTAAGTCCTAAAGAAAAACAGAGTGTGGGTTTCAGCAAACATCGTCTAAGCCCCGGGAGCCCAGAGTCTCAATACTTGCAGATACCCTGAGCGGTTATCACTCCACACATCTTCCGTAGACAGCGCCCATCTGTGCTGCCATGTTCCGCTTGTTTTAATCCATTTTCTGTGGCTAATAACATATACGACAAGGTGGTTTGTTTGGGTTCGCAGTTATGGTTGGAAGGCAGAAGTCTCATCTGGCAGGGGCCTTCCTGGCAAAGTTCCAAAGCATCGTCCTATGGCGAGAGACAGGAAGGGCATGTACTTGTCCCTTGTGGTCTCCCTTCTCTTCCTTTAGAAAAAAAATCGCATTTATTTTTATTATATATGTGTAAGGTTTTTTTTTTTCAGATTAGATGTGAGATTTCTTACTGAGCATGATTTGGTAGGATACAGAACACTGTGGAATGCAGGGCCCACCACTTGTCCAGGGGACCAGAACTGGAGATATATTTAACCCCATAGCCATCAGAAATGAGCTGCTTCTCGGCAACCATGTCTTCAAATCCGTCTGCATTAAACTTGGTGAGACCTTACTTCTTTCGAGATGTGGATCTTCTGGTAGCCAGGAACCTGAACTTGGCTTTATACAGAGCCTCAATCACTTGTTCCTTATCCTGCAGCTTGGTGTAGAGGGACATGATGACCTGGACATTGTGCCCTAGGGCTTCCCAAAGGCACCACTTATACCCTTCTGGAGCCAAGAATGGGAACAGCATTGAGATCAGAGACTTGAATAACGGCCAGAAAATTGTCTCCAAGGTCCCTTGGGGCAACCCATATAGGTAGCAGGCTGCATGCACTACCAAGGAGGCTGCTGTTTGCAACCATTGCACAGCAGGCCCTGTGGGGAAAGGGACTTGGTCAGCTTAACTAACAGCAAGTGTATGAGTGTTTTATCTGCACATATGTGCGCCTCATGCATACCTAATACCTATGGAGGCCAGAAGAGGGGGAGGTCTGATCCCCTGGAACTAAAGTTATAGATGGTTGTGAGCCACCGCGTGGGTGCTGGGAATCAAACACTTGTCCTCTGGAAGAGCAGCCAATGCTCTTAACCACTGAGCCATCTCTGCAGCCCCTCTGTTCTCTTCTTTAAAATCCACCAGTAGCTACCGTGCAGAGTGCACCCTGAAAGATGGTCTCAAAACCTGGTCAATTTTCACTTTCCAAGGCCCCACCCCTGCACACCATCAGCAGATGAAGTTCCCCCTCTTCATACCTCATGATGCAGATGAAACTCCAACATGAATTTCACGTTCAAGCCGTAGATGATGTCAAAATGAAAAAAAAAAAGATATTTCCTGAAATAGAAAAATAATCTAATACTTGTTGAAATAGAAAGTGGGATTTTATTTAGATTGACAGTATAGGGTCAGTCATAATAGTGACTAGAACTGGGACTTAATTCTGACCCAAGCAAGGACCAGGGTGGGTAAGAGCCAAGGATAATCAGGAGTGAGGGGGTAGGAAGGAAGAAACACTGGAAGCAGCCCATGTTGGTCAGGCATCAAAGACATGGCAAGGATTCTTAGAAGGATTCTAGCTAAAACTGGCACATTGGCCAGGCACATGGAAGACCACCCTGAGGTTGAGGCCTGCGAGGAGCCTGCCTAAAACTTGTTACCTGTCACCAGGCTGGTCTGCGACTTAACAAGAGGCAACCCTGATTTCTTTATCACTCAGTCTTCGGCTCCCCTGGCACCGATCTTAGAACAGTTCACTTTGCAAGAGAATCAAAAGATGGGAATCCAGCATGATTTCAGCTGGGTTCACATCAGGCTAATTGCTCAGATGCTTCGCAGTAAAAAGGAGAAAACATGTCTCTAGTTGAACAGCACGTAGCCTTGTCCCTGTGCAGGGCAGGCAGCCAGCCCAGCTCAGAGCATCTTTGGCAGTTCTAGACAACCCAGGAAAGTTAGACCACAGAAGAGGCCCTGGGCCCATGGTAGCCTAAGAAAAGCACAGGCTATTTCAGTCCAGTGTGTCACTGTACCTCTTCTCTGTCTGTCACCTCCTGTGTTTCACAGTCACCGTGGGGCATTTCTACGGGAAAGCGGCATCCGGTTTCTCTGGAACACGGCTTGTGAGAGGTGAGAATGTTGTGTGTTCACAGGAAATGTGGTAAAAACAGGGTGGTGTGTTTTCCCCTAAACTTCACTGTTTCTCAGAAAGCTATCTGTGACAAGGGTTTCAACCCAAATGAAATGGGATTGGGTTGTAGAGACGTTCCTTGTACCTCTTCACAGGCCCAGGACTAAAACTAACCTAAGAAAGGAAAATGAATTGAAGGCCCAAGTGAATGAGCCTTAGAGACTCTTAGCCCCAGGCATCCCACAATTTGATTAGAATCTCTAGGGAATTTACAAACCTTACCTGTCAGAGTCCCACTGCCTGGGATTCTTAGTTAAGCCTGGTGCAGAGGGCTCTAGGAATTTAAAAGAATTCCCACTGGCCTGTGAGATGGCTCCAGGCAGGTAAAGGTGCCTGCCACTAAGCTTGAAGACCTGAGTTCAAACCCCAGGACCCACATGGTGGAAGGAGAAAACAGGCTCTTACAAGTCATCCTCTGATTTCGGGATGGAAGCCTTGCTTTCCCCCTACAGACACAGACATGCAAAATAAATAAACACACAAACAAAAATGTAAGGAGTTCCATCTCCCAGAAGCCTTAAACTTTAAATAAGATTCAGATGGTGGGTATATTTTACTTTTACATTTTGTGGGTGAGGGAACTGAGGGCGTGACCTGTGAGAGGTCGCACAGCTACTCAGCGTCAACGTGAAGACTGAAAACGCGTGGTGCAGCAGAGTGTGTTTCAAGGGCTTTGATCCATTGACCTGGCAATCGCAGCTGGCACACAAATTCTAAAGCCTTCAGCTAGTGTTCATCTGAGCTCAGACATGAGGACTGATGGGGGAGACCCAGAAATAAGTCCACACAGTTCCAGCCACCCAAGTTTTGACAAAGGCAGTTAAATACAACAAAGTTGGATGCCCATGTGCAGAACAACAGGGTTACAGTCACGTCTGTCATCCTGCACAAAAAGCAACTCAAGATGGGTCAAAGACCTTCCTTAGACCCGGAACTCGGAAAACTCTTCACTACAGTGGCTCTCACCCTTCCTGACGCTGCGACCCTTTAATACAGGTCCTCGTGTTGTGGGGACCCCCAGCCACGAAACCATTTTCATCCCTGTAATGTCGCTACTGGTATGAATCGTGATATAAATACCTGATATGCGGAAGATCTTAGGTGACCCCTGTGAAAGAGTCACTGGGCCCCCAGAGGGGTTGCGACCCACAGGTTGAGAATGCTCCTTCACTGCATACGTACAAGCAAGAACTTTCTGAGGAGGACTCCAATACCACAGGAAACAACCCCGAGGACTAACAGATGGGATGATGTGGAATTAAGAAACATATCCACTGCGGAGGGAACAACCGCCAGAGGGAAGAGATGGCCAGCTACACACCAGACAGGAGGTTAATATCTAGGATATGTAAAGAACTACCAGAATTAAAAACAAAAAAAGCCCAGTCAAGAAATGGGCCAATGAGCAGGACCCACAACTATCAAATGAAGAAGTACACCGGCCAATAAGTACTGGGAACGTGTTCTTCATCCTTAGTCACGAGGGAAATGCACATTAAAACTGATTGGAGGGTGCATTTCACTCTAGGGAGAATGGTTGCCAGCGAGAAGACAAATAATAAAAGCACTTCTAGGATGTGGGGAAGAGGAGGGGTTCTTCACCGCTGATGGAGATAGAAACTTGTGTAGCCATGTGGAAGTCCGTAGACGTTCCAAAAAAAGAAAAATCCTGAAAACAGAGCTGCAGACAAACTACCTATCTATATTACTCATGGGAGATACCAAAGGCAGCATACCACAGAGGGGTGGCAGGATAGGTCAGTCACTAAAGTGCTTGCCTTGAAAACAAGAGTACCTGAGTTCTAGCCCCTGGACCCGCATAAGAAGCCAGACACCGTATCATCACACAGCTATCATCCTAGTGCCGGGGACAGGAAGACAGGAGGATCCCTAGGATTCCCGAGTATGATGCCGAAGGTTCTCTTCACCCCCTTACTTAATATGCGTATCTACGCACATCTCCCCTCTCACACATATACATCTGCACACATATGAACGAGCACACACATGCACTCACTATTAAAATAAATACTACTGAGACACACATTCGTGTCTACAGCTGGATTATTCACAACAGCCAGGAAATGGAACAGCCTGCGCGGCCATTAACAGACGAAGAAAAGATGGTATGTGGAATTGTGTGCAGCCACAAAGAAAATTTAAGTCATGACATTTGGAGGAAAATGGGCACAGCTGGAAACGTCGTGTTAAGCAAAGGAAGCCGGACACAGAAAGACGTGCGGTTGTACGCTTTCTCTCACGTGCAGAACCTAAATTTAAAATCGCGTAGATCCACGTATGTGGATGAGTCTGCCGCTAGAAAGGGAATCATGAGAGAAGAGGAAGTGGGGAACAGGTGTGACGAGAAGACAGAAGGGGAAACTAAGTCAGGGAAAAAAGAACCAGCTGGAGGGAAAAGGGGCACAGAGGGACAAACCAGAACGCGATATAATGGCCCGTCTGTGTAAGATGCACGGTGAAACCCACTATTTTGCATACTGACCTAAGACTTAACCTAAAATGTGTGTAAAGAACACGAAGCTGGCTAAGAGGAATTGGGAAACCGCATTCTGGTGCTTGTGCTTTATAAAATGTTCAAGCGCTCACTGTGTGAGTGTCTATCACACACTCGGCACATCAAATGCAGGCAATGACACCACTGTCTAAAGATAGCTGACACTGGGGAGAATCGCCAAAGAAAGAGGGGCCACATTTTCACAGGAACGGCAAAAGGGTAGAGGGAATACACTTTGTGTTTACCGTGGCTGTGACAAGTGAGCTCTCAGAATGAGCCATCGAGTCGCTAAAGGTTGGCTGCTTGCTTGGCATTATTTCCCCCATAATAACTAGTCAAATCTCCTGTCCGCCATCTGCTTTTCAAAAAGTAATGCCAGAGAGGTGGGTATCTGCACAGAAATCGGGAGCTTCAGGGATCCCCCACCCCAGGGCTTCTCTCAGTCCTTCCTTGTTCAAATCCTTCTCTCCTCTCTCCAAACAGTGTCCTGGAGCTCTCTCCGAGACCTTCCGGCTTCAGACTCTCCAACGTCCTGAAAATTCTGCGCCGTTTCAGAGTTTTACAGTATTGATGTGCTAGTAATGCGCATGCGTTTGCACACTTCCAAGTAGCGTTACAATTCGTGAGAGACGCTAGCGTGACGCGGGGCCAATTTGTCACAAGCGGTTGGTTCTTTAGTTCTTTGATGAATATTCCCAGCTACCACAAAACAGTCATGCTAGAAGAGCCTGTGAGACACTGTGGGGGCCTGAAGACCAACTGTTCAGATGATGGGGACGCCCCACACTGGGCGGTGTGCGGCCCTACTGAATTAATATGGAAATGAGCACCTGTCATTTTTACAGAGAAAGGCAGGTCCGACATGTCATCATCATGCCGTCATCTGTGGCAACTCTTCTTCGTCTGGAACGCTTTCTGACCTGCTGTGGCAATTCACCCCTGAAGACGGTGGTTAGCACACAACTGTGCTAACTGGGCCTGTCACTATGGCCCGGAATCCTGTAAGGTAAGTGATGTGGGTAACAGGGTCTTTCTTCTCCCGTGAGTGACACTCTGTATGTGTGCACGTGTGTGCCTGTGTGTGTGCGTGTATGTGCTTGTGTGTGTGCGCGCGCATGTGTATGTCCACATGTGTGTGTGCATGCATGTGCATGTATGCATATGTGTGTGCATATGTGCATGTGTGGGTGTATGTGTGTGTGTGTGGAGGTCAAAGGACAACCTCAGGTGTCATCCTCAGAAGTGTTGTCTGCCTTATTTTTTGAGACCAGGTCTCTCACTAGGGCTCCTCAGTTAGGCTAGGCTGGCTGGTAGTGAGCCCCAGGATCCACCTATCTCCACCTCCCCAGTCAGGGCTTACAAGTGTATGCCACCATGCTGACATGCATGAGTGTTAGAGCGTGAACTTGGATCCTCAGCGCTTTACGGACTGAGCTTTCTCCACAGTCATCCCAAAACTCTATTGCTAAGCAAGCCCTTTATCGCTCATCTGAAGTCCAGCAGCTGTCTCTATAAACCAAGTTTGTCTATAGCTACCTGGAAACCTCAGGTGAAAATCCCTGCTTCAAGGCTATATTAGTGGTCCACAGTCCTGCCCTAACCTATGGTGTTCGCTGTCTGTGGCCAGCCACAGTCTAAAAGTGCTAAATGCTAAAGTGTGGAAGTAATCCATTTATCAGCCTTGAGTGGCTTATCGCATGGTGTGATAATGACTCTGTAGCAGTGATAGTCGTTGGTAATCTCTAATCTCTTCTGAGGTCATTTATCAACTGAGTTTATCACAGTACACGCTACACACAGGGCTCGGCTTTGTCGTGTGGGTTTCGCCTCCCCTGGGGGTTCTTAGAAACCATCGATTCCTGCAGATATGAAAGGACACAGCCTCTTCTGTTCTCAGGACCTGGTATCTGTGGATGTTCCCATCCATATTTATCTACGGGTAGGCAGTGGTAGCCATTGCAGCTATTTTTATGGCTCTTCTTGTCCTGTGTTCCATCCAAAGCCGTTGAGTTGCCAAAGTTCCTTCCTTGGGGGGACATGCCTACCATCTCCCTCCTGCTAAAGTCCTAACGACAAAACAAAGTGAGATTTCATCAAAGTCCAACCTGGGGAGCCAATGAGTTTGCTGGGCTTACTTGCAGAGCATGGGTGAGGGGTTATGTACAGAAGTGTGGGGGGCTCCAAAGGAACCACACTAGAAAGTCTTCACCCAGCACTGGCCATGGCTTCCAAAGCAGTTGAGTACGGTCTCCAGCGAATGGCACTGCTTGGGGAAGTGTGAAGACTTTAAGAGATGAGACCTGGCTGACAAAAGTAACTCACACGGGACAGGCTTATGGGTTATTAGAGCCTGGCTCTGGCTCCGGTCTGTGGCTGCCATGTGACCAGCTCCAAGCTCTCACACCAAGGCCAAAGCCCCAGGCATCATGCTTTCCTTGCTAGAAAACTGAACTCAAACCCTTCCCCTAAGTTGCTTCTCGTCACTGTTCAATCACAGTGACAGCAAAAGCAACGACTCCAGTGCTCGCTGACTGATAATCTCTATTTACAGCTTTCGCCCTTCGACGTTAAACTAAGTCTATAAGCTCTCCCCGAATAGCGACCTATCCACCACACTGCTGTCGCTACCTGACTGCCTTACGGTGTAGACTACAGTTAGGCTTGATGGCTGGAGTGGTTGAATCTGGGGTTTCAGACCCCTGCCAAATTCCCTTCATTCTGGCTCTTTGGGAAGCTCAATGTTAGTTCAAGATTATCACAGATATACAAAAATGATTCTTGTGTCCATTTCCTTGTCAAAGGGCAGGCGTTCCCTGGACGGACAGCCGGCCCCAACTCTACTGGCGTCCATGGCACCACGAGAGGTGATGTGCAAAATTAGCTTGCTCATGTTACCAGCAGGTTTATGAGGTCTCTGAAAGGGACTGGAAGGAACTGTGGCAGTGGTTCAGTGACCTCATACCAGCATGCCTCTCGTAAGTTCTCTGTGTGGAGCCCTTCCAAGGTTTTGAGAGCAGTTTTCCACTTTGATATGCCAAATACCATCATGGGTGATGCTGAAAATTGCTCTGCAGATAGTTTTGGGTCATGCGCCAGTGTAATTTCCCATGAAGTGAACAAAACCGCTCTCACAGCATTGAAAGACTTATATTTTACCTGTAGGGGAAAAGACATAAATTATTCCTCCCACCTGGGTTTATGACCCCGGGAATGACTCACTCAAGTGCTGTATTTCAGAAGCCGACTCTAGAATAGTCCCGGTGTGTATGGAGCCCTCAGAGCACTGGGGAGACCGAAAAGCTATTCCTCTCCCTTGAAGCTGCATCAGATTTCACAGCCTACCCCTCGGATAACAGAGGGTCCCAACATAGAAGTTATATCTAAAACTGTAATTTTAACACCCAAAATAAACACCTTTCTTAGAGAAAAATGTGCCTAGTAGGCTAAATTATGTATAATGCCCCAGATAATCCAGTCACTGTCAATCTGAACGTGTAAGAGATTGAAGATGAGGGCCTGGGAGATGGCTCAGTGAGTAAGAGCACCTGATGAGCTATGGACCTAAATTTGAATCCTCAGCACTTATGAAAAAAGGTAAGTATTGCCATGCACAAGTGTGGGAGGCAGAACTAAGAGGATCATAGGGGATGCTGACCACCAGCCTTGCTCCAATGAGAAGCCCTGTTTCAAAGGAATAAGGCAGAAAGTGTAGAATAGGCATGGGGCACCCTCCATGGGACACAAAGGCATGTGGACTCTCAAACAGGCACACGTACAGTACACCCAGATGCCCTGCATGCATAAAACATACAATTCATAAAGACTCTCACCATCTGAGTGTTTCATTGGTATTCTCTGTTTGATCACAAGAGTCTGGGAAGCACATTTATCTACTACTGGTTGACAGACAAAGTATTCCTGGACTTCCATACTGTGAGCTCAGAAAACAGCATATGCAAATGGATTAGCCCTGGGCTCTGTTATAACAACTCCTACTGAAAGTGAATTATTGGAAGCGTCAAATAGCATCTTAATAAAAAGTACTATGGCAACTTAGAGCAATCAGAGGAAGAACTTTCTGGAAATTAAATTAATTTTCAAATTTAGAAACCCATTGCTCAGGCAAGAAAGGCGAATGTTTGCCTGAGTCATGGCCCAGCTGCTCACGTAGGTGAGAGGCTTCTTTAAAGCAGAGCAAAACTCTGAAAGATGCTAACGAGGGTTGGAAGGCTGAGAATTCTGGGTGACAGCAAAGGAAGAGATGAACAACAAGAGTAACAATCTGGTACGTTTTCACAATCCCACCTGAAGACTGGATGCCTCAGAGAAAACCAAAGAGACAAGTAGCTGAGCAGTTCTCATACAATTCTTACAAACGAAGAGCAGGGTGTGAGGGGAGGAGTGCCTCCAAGAAAGGGACATGGCTTGTAGTTGTGGTCCTCACAAGTGAAGCTCAGGTTCAGTCAGTCACACATGCGACGTGGAAGAAGTTGCTAGCTCTTGACATCTGCCCTCCACCTTTTGAGTACATATCCAAAACAATCCAGAGAAACCAGGACGGATTTGTTTTTTTTTAATCTGACAAAATGGGGCTGGAGGGATAGCTCCATGGTAAAGAGCACCTACTGCCCTTGCAGAGGACGGGGTTTCAGTTTCCAGTGCCCACATGATGGTGCCCAATCTTCAGTTAACTCCGGTTCCAAGGGATCTAATGCCCTCTTCTGGCCTCTTCAGGTACTACACATGTGTGGTGTGCATACACACATACAGGTAAAACATTCATACTCCTAAACTTAAAAAATCTCTTTTTTTAAGGACTGGAGAGATGGCACAGCTGTTATAGGCTAGGCTCACAACCAAAAAAATCTCAGAAAGTGCTTTTTAATCCCAAGAGACCTCTTTTCTAGCATATCTGTGAGGATCCCAGGAGGTAGAAGTCTGGGGCCCCATGTCCTGTTGTGACACCATCGCTTCAGCTTCTCCCCTGACAGCCTTCGCTGGTGGAATGGACATCAGAGAGAGCACAATCACCAATTTTCTACTGCGTATGTGCAGCCACTGGTCAGGATCCCAGGCCAAGCAAAGGCGCTAACTCAGGTCCTTAACCTCTTGGGGCCTTCTGCTCAGTATGTATCTTCCAGATTCTTCTAGTGCCTATAACTGACTTGGATCTATAGAGCCATCTGGGAAGGGTCCCAAGCCTAGTCCAGAGACGGGATGTCTTTGACACCATGTCTTCCCTTCACATTTCTCTCCAACCCTCTAGTCTGCTCCTGTGGGTGAACAGATATCACATAGACCTCCAGGACTCACACCTAAAGGTGTCCCCTGGGGACCCTATTTCAAAACAACACCTTGGCAAACAAGATGGTTCCAACTGGCCCACATGGTATTTCTAGCATGGGATTCTGAGGTCAGACCTCTGGAATGGTGCAGACATGCTGATTTGGTTTGATTCTTATTCACATTAGACATAGAATAAGCTCAGAGTTCGGTATGCTAAGAGTCCACAGCTTACTCTTGGACTTGCAACCCACATTTGTGGCCACGGACTGACAAATGTCCTTCAAAAGCAGCAGGATGGCAGGGACCCCTGTGAAAGTGCTGCAGCTGGCTACCCAGGGGTCTCAGGGTTACCATCGCTGGGATGAAAAGCATGACCAAAAGCAAGTTGGAGAAAGGGTTTTTAGTTCGTTTACATTTCCACATCACTGTTCATCACTGAAGGAAGTCAGGACAGGAACTAAACAGGGCAGGAACCTGGAGGGAGGAGCTGATGCAGAAGCATGGAGAGGTGGAACTTACTGGCTTGCTCCCCATGGCTTGCTTAGCCTGCTTTCTTAGAGAACCCAGGACCACCAGCCTAGGGATAAACACCACCCACAATGGGCTGGGTCCTCCCCATCTACCACTAAAAAAAAAAAAAAAAAAAAAAAAAAATGCCCTACAGGTTTGCTTACAGTCCATCTTATGAAGGCATTTTCTCAATTCTGGTTCCCTCATCCTCAGTTGTATCAAGTTGACGTAGAACTAGCCAGCACACTTGACCCCCTGTCAGCTTAACACACAGGCACATCACTTTTCAATTAGAACCTTTCCCTTCTCATTTATCCCCAAGGTGACATGCTAATATCACAATACGAAACCTAAGGAACTTTAAAAGCCTCACAGGCTTTATTACAAGTTCAGTCTCTTAAAAAGTCCAAGTCTCTCACCTGTGGGCTCCTGTAAGATCAAAAGGAAGTTAAATGCTTTCTTGCTTCGAGGGGGACATAAAACTAGCCAGCATGACAGATGAACCACCTTCCGAGTCTGCAGTCTCCTTACTCCAGGCAGAGAACTCGCATGCGGGTGAACATACCCACCCCAGGGACTTTTCGAGACCTTTGCTCTACAGTGTCAACAGCTCTTCTGATTGATGCCTTGCTTAGCTTCCAGTCTCAGAACAACGAGATTGCCCGTCATCCCTCTGATCAGGTGGTGACATCCTGCTTCTCCAGATTGGTTTTAAGTCGTGTAAGAGGGGCGATAGACATTCTTCCAATATGGACCAGTCATTCCCACCTTGCCCACTAGTGATGATTTGTAGAAGGGAAGGGTGCTTGCTGTACGCCAGCTTTGGAAGAGGTCATATTTAGGAATGAGCCTAAGAAGATCAACGAAGAGACAACTTAAAAGATACTGTTTGGTATGATGTTAAATTTCCAATCCTGTGTTTAGCTGACCAGGAAACAACTTCTCACACAATCTGTAAGTTCCATTTTTGCTCATTATAACGAAGCACAAAAACAGCCTTTAGAGAGTCCCTTGGAAGCCATTATCCAGGAGACAGGTGTGGAAAATACTGCGTGATGAGCAATGATGAAACCGAGGACACTGGGAGCTTCGGAGGCACGCTGATCTATAGCTTCAATACTCACAGGTCCCAAAGGGCCCGAGCACTGTGAGCAATATCTGTGCTGGTATCTTCTCTTAGCGATGGGAAATATGAAACTAGCCAGCACATTTGGCAATAAAGGACACTAAAAAGTGGCTGCTGGGGTTGGCTGTGATGATGTGCTGCTCCAGAGAATCTTCCTGTGCATCGGCGGAGCAGTGACCAAAGATGGAGCCCCTTCTCCTGCGACGGGTCTAAGCTCTTCTTGGTAGATCAATAAGGTACGTGGTCTGTTAATTTCATCACATATCTTTCCTAAGGTCATGAATGTGAATGTCCCTGCAGGAACGTGTCAGAGACATAGACGGGTCCAGTTTGGGTGGGTGAGATTTAAAGTGCCAGAGTCCCCATGTTCAACATATAAACTGGCTATATGAAATGCTAGTGCAGCGGTGTAAATAGCTGTTACTCTGTATCATTGGACCACAGTGGCGAAACAGCCAATACATAGACACTGCAGATATGATTTTCCCCATATATGTTTGATTGGCAGTTGGCTGAGTCCATAGATACAGAACACAGGGCTACATGGGAGGACTGTGTATAGAAGGTCATGGGCCTCTAGTACAGAGGCAGGTAGGGAAGCGAGGAAGGAGTGTGCGATTCCTTCAGAAGAGAATGTGGACTGAGGACAGCAACGACCAACACAAAACCAACTAGCATGTACTGACTGCCCTATGGTCATATTCTGTTCCTCCTCTTCATCAGGAGGGCCCAGCCCAAGTGGCTTAACAATATTGAAGTTAGAGGCGTGCTATGAAAGCACCTGAGGGCTTTTGCCTAGCAGAGGCAAACAATGCACTGCTCGACTGTGAATGCCCAGAGCCCCACGGCATGGGTACCTTCATCTAAACACATTGGAGGTTAAAAACTCAGAACCAAATCAAACCAGGGTATGAGAAGAAAAGAGAAGCAAAAGCAATCTCAACCTTTTATTCAGGAAAAGCCCAACAGCTCAAGCTTTTGTTCCTTTAAAAGACAGGCACGGGTAAAAAGTTCCCTTCTCCGCACCAAGATGCCTCTGGAGGTGTGTGACATTTTTGTTTGTTTATTTTATTTGTTAGTGTGCGTGAGTGTTTCGCCTGCATGTGTGTCTGTGCACAGCATGCATGTCTGGTGCCCACAGAAGCCAGACAAGGATGTCAGATCCCCTGGCACTGGAGTTACCGATGGTTGCTGCTGACCACGTGGCTCCTGGGAATCAAACCTGGGTCCGCTGGAAGAGCAGCCAGTGCTCTTAACCACTGAGCGCACTCTCCGGCCCCTGGTGGGTGTCTTGCCATTCATTTTTCTTTTCCTTTTAATTTCCCTTTTTAATAATTGGGTTCTCTACAGCAGACTCTACTTTCAGTTCTATTCTTAGCTTTGCCACAGGATATGTGTTAAAGGTCTCGCATCCTATAGGCAAAAGCAAGAAGCCCAGGTTGAACAAAGCAGACTTCCAGCTGTGGATAACACTTAGAAGCTCTGCTACGTTTAAGCGCCAAGAGCACTAACTGTCCACACTAATGAACCCCACAGCCTTTAGATCTTCTAGGAGCTAACTGGACCTCAAATAAAGATAAATAAAATTGTAAGCAACCTATCAGAAGGATTTGCCTTTTCAACAGGATGGCCTTAGATTTTTAACCACAACATAAATAAATGTCAGCAGTGTTATCTCAGCCCCTGATCATACTGGGGGAGTGGCTTTTGTTCAAAAACTTCTTCTTCAGTGTCTGGCATCAAAGGAAAATGAGCAGGAAACCATGGGTCCTCCAAAGATTGTGTGTTAGCCTGTTTTCTGTTACCACAACAAAATAGCTAAGTGGGAACTGCTGTAACCCCCGCTCCAAATCTACAAACACATAATGACAAAAGGAGGCCTAGAAAGATGATCTAATTTACCCACAGGATGACACTACAAAGTACAAGGTCAAAAGCTTTTTTAACTTTAAAGTATGACAGGCATATGGGGGCAGGGAGACTTATTGCAAAGTAAATTTACCATATAACCACCATCCAGGACAAAAGAAGGAACCAGAAAGGTACCCTCTCCCAACTACCCACCTGCCCTCAATAGAGCAACCACCATCCCATGTTCTAAGATCATGGCTCGGTTTGCCAACTGTGCGTTTTCACATGAGTAGGATCTCACAGTGTGTGTTTTTGTGTCCAGCTTCTTATGTGGTGTCAGCAGTGACTGCTTTCGGTTGTGTTTCACCACCACTGTTGAGTGGAAAGACTTTCTTGCCCTCACTGCTCTGTTGTGACCCTTGAGTGTGAGCGTGGGTGGTGCGTGCACATATGCGCACGCCTGTGGAAGCCAGAGGACAAGCTCCGTGCTGCTTCTCAGGAGTCATCCACCTCATTTTTTGAGATGGGTTTTTCATTTCTACCTTGACCTCACCTGTTCAGCCAGATGGTCAGGTGAGCAACCAGCACTTTGGTCCCTTTCTGTGATCCTAAAGTCCTCCTTCATGAGAGCGGAACAGTCCTGAAGAGGCATCCAGATCGGTTAGCCCCTTTGAAGTTCCCTTAGAGCAGTGGTTCTCAACCTTCCTAATGCTGTGAGCTTTTAGTGCAATTTCTCATGTTGTGGTAACCCCCAACCATAAAATTAATTTCTTTGCAATTTTATAACTGCAGTTTTGCTACTGATATAAATTGTAAATATGTGTTTTCCAGTGGTCTCAGGATTATGACCCAGAGGTTGGGAACTTCTGTCTTAGAGTCTCTTATTCCTGCTTTGTAGCACACATAGCTCATGTTTACTGAAAGAAAATTGACACTCCTGTTGTGCTCTGAAACTTCAGCTGTGTCTTGTCCAACAGCCAGGAGAACTGGAGGACATGGGGACAAACTGGAGTGCAGGCATTATGGCGCATGCCTCTCCATAACAGGTGTGCTTAGCAGCTAGAGAAAGAAGCACAGTGAGGTGGCTAGGAAGCCTTCTAAGAAAATCAGTGGGATGTGTGACACACGCCTGTATTCTCCCTGCTTAGAAAGCTGGGGCAGGAGGATCACCATGAGTTCAAGGCCAACCTAGGCTACAGAGTAAAACCCCATCGAAGGCAAAATGAAAGGAAAGGGGAGAAGAGGAAAGAAAAGAAAAAAAAGTACCTTTCTTCACCTCTCCACCTGGTCGCCTGCTCTCCCTGCAGGTGTGTGGAAAGAGGTCAGAGAGCCAGTTTGGTGTATCTTCCTGATGGGTCAGTTTTACGCACAGCTTTGGAGTGGATAAATAAATTAATTGGTCACAATGATGTAAGTCATTTTTATATAAGAGCAAGTGTGGACATTTCATAATGTTGTAGACAGGTTCTAGACTGAAGATGGGAGGCTCAGAAACATAGTTGCTTTGGGAACTTGAATTCTCTCCTTTATCCAATATCTGCTTTTCTTAGCGATGGGGAGAGCTTGAGGGGGAGGGTTCGAATGGCACATACATGGTGACATGATGGTTCTCTGGTGCACGTATGCGGCTCTGCTGGGACCACCTCACTGATAAAACACGGATACCCAGCGGATGCTTGTGACACTGTTATTTTTGTCAAGTGCCATTCTAAGCGTTATATACCGAAACCATGCGAGGGGCAGACACCGTCACTCCTGTGGCCCTACGCCGCTCACACTGGCTTAAGTTCAGAACGCATCAGTGGCCCTGCACCCCACACATATTTAGTCTGCTACAATCACCCAGCCCCAGCAAGTGGCAGCTGAGACAAGGGGAAGGGATGACCATCCCTCCCCCAACCCTGTTTGGTATTCTGGGGAGAAAACCACAGAAGGCAGAATCCTTAGCTGAACCTGCCCGGCAGCGCTGAAGGCTGGAGGGCAGTTGGCTGAATAACCAGGAAGTGAAAAAATCAGACACGAGCTCCAAAAGGCTCACACTGCAAGGGAGCAGGGGTGTACAGTGGCTTCTGCAGCCCACCGTGGGGAAGCCATGGGGGCAGGAGAGAAGAGGAGCTGTGGTGCCAGGCTTTGACCTCATCCATGAGCCACCACCAACTAATGGCTCTATGTAAAGACAGCTGGGAAATGTTGGGGTCTCATGGTCAGAGCCCCAGGGAGTGACACTGAAATAAATGGACAGGAGAAGGAATGCAGAAAGAGGGACAAAGACAAGTCAGGTGGGGTCCGGTCAAGCTTCTGGCTTCCCACATTTCCAGCGTGTCCACACTTACAGGAATAGTTTCAATCATGCTAAAATCACCAAGCAAAGGGATCAAGACAGACCTATACATTCCCCCACACATGGATGGAAAACTGGGCTTTAACAGAAGGGAAGCCTTCCTCTACAGGGAAAGGTAGACACACACTCAGCCGCACAAAAGTCTACATCTTGGGCCTCCTCAGAGCTACCCTTCTACCTGTTGGACTTCTCAGAGTTTTACCTGAGTAGGACCCACAGGGAGGGAGAGAGAGGTAGGACAGGAGGAGCCGGTCAACACCCAGTGCCCAGCCTTTCCCGGTTTCTGCTTGATCAACAAGGACTGTTAGTTATCAGATGACCTGAGAGGCCCTGAAACCCACAAGCCCTTCAGAGATACCTAGAGACTTGCAAAATACCCAGTGACTCAGTATTAAAGGCCAGACATGTTGTCACCTGTCCAAAAGTTCCAGAAGAGGTAAGAGGTGACTGCCTGCTGCCTCAATGGTGACCCCCTTCAGACTTATGGCAAAGGATCCTTCAGGCCAAAGGTAGGGACGGTAAGAACGCTCAGGAAAGCACCCAACTAGCAGCTGGAGAGATGGCTCAGAAGCTAGGAACATATACTGCTCTTGTGTAGGACCAGTTTGACTCCCAGCATCCGAGTCAGGGGGCTCACGACTGCCTATAAGTCCAACTCCAGGGGTTCTACCCTCTTCTAGTCCTGGAGACACCTGCGTTCATGCTCACATATCCCCCTACACACACAAAACAAACAAACAAACAAACACCCCGCAGAGGTCAGGAACAAGCTCTGGGGGAGGCATCGAGTCAGAAATGTGAGGCAGACTAGGACACGGGCAGCTGATGGGTGCCCTAACCAGGTGCTACACGGAGCAGGCTGCTGGTAGGGAAAGAGTCTGCCAGGCTGAACAGAGGCTGAGGACCAGGGGTCACATGCTACTCACATCCATGCCCTCTGGGGCAGGAGAGACAATAAGAGGAACTTGAGACACATTCTCAAAGCAGGAAAAAAAAACTCCTTTCTGAATTTCTAGCTACGAAACTGCAGGAGATGGGGGTACAAAAATGACGCTTGAGGCATCAGTAGGATCAGGGATAGAGTGAGGTGAGTCTGCAGTTACTGTCCGGGCCAGGCAGATCTACCAACCACACCTTACACGTGCACACGTGGCTGGCGGCGACCAGCGCTCTCCATCTCCCCACTGTGCCCAGCCCCCAAATCCTCTGGCTTTGTCACTTGCCTCTGGCCCCAAGCGTAACCCAAGGCTCCAGGTCTGACTCTAGCCCCTAGCTGGCACTCTGTGATGCTCAAGATCACAATCCAAGAGCAATCACCTCATGGAATAACTAGGTGAAGCCAGGCCTCTCCTAGGGGCCTGAGCTTCAAGCCACACTGGCCTGGCTTCCTTTGGGGCCTCTTACTGAGTACACAGTGGGATCTAGAGTCTGGAATAGTAATATTCTTCTGGATGGATGCTTGGTGGTCCTGGATCAGGGAGTGCATGTGTGTCAAATGAACGACTGAGAAAACTCAGAGGCTTGAAGACATTTAGAAACAAGCTACCCTCTGCCATGACTGAAACCCTTGAAAGCCAGATATGCCAAGACAGACAGAATGGCTGCCTCAAGATGTCCTTTGACCAGAGGGACTTTTATAGGGTTAGCAGGCACATGCCCCTAGATGGATTCTTTTTGTTTGTTTGTTTTTGTTTTTCGAGGCAGGATTTCTCTGTTGTCACTCTGGCTGTTCTGGAACTCATTCTGGATTTAATGTCTTAGTATCATAATTACAGGAAACAAACCTGCTGTGATCTTGATTCGGGTTGTCCTTTCTAGTTCTACACAAAGTGATTTCCTTGTCAAGGCCCACAGTAGCCCAGTGAGGTAGACGTTGTGTCCATTTCAAAGGGAAGTCACAAAACCAGGCTTGGTGGCACACACCTGGAGTCCCAGGGCTCAGGGAGCAGAAGCAGGGGGATCGGAAGTTCTAGGTCATCCTCAGTGAGTTCAAGGCAATGCTTGGATGCCTTGTTTATAGGAGGACCCAAAGACCCTGTCTCCAGGGGGAAGACATCCTATAGTTCAGTCGACAGAGTGCTTGCCTGGCATGCATAGCACCCAGGGTCAGTCCCCAGGGCTGTATCAAAACCAGGTGTGGTGGCATGGGAGAATGGAAGCAGGAAGACAAGAATTTACAGGCTAGCTTTGGCTACATAAGGAATTTGAGACCCACTGGGGCTAATAGTGAGTCAAGGCCAGCCTGGGCTACGTATCATCTTGTCTCAAGGTAAAAACATACAAGGGAAGATTAGAGGAGGTGTGGCCTTGCTCACAGATGCACAGCAGTGAGTGGTCACACTCAGATGCCCACGCCTACAGCTGCTTTTAGCAGCCAATTGTGCTCTTGACATAAGCATCTGGTTTGAATCCTTTGCCGTGCATTTGTTTTGCTTGCATTGAGCAAGGCTATGAAGCCATCTGACTCCCCTGTTTGTGTTTGCTATGCTTCTTTGCGGGACCATCTTGGTTCAGAGCTCTGGCTACCCCTCATGACTCCCCTGCCATATCCCTGCCCCCCACACAATGCTGACATCAGCAGAACCCTGTGAAGATGGATCTCAGGGGCCTGGAAGCCGCCCAGGGGATGTGGGAGACTGCCAGCAGACATCTTTTGGCATAGGATCTCCATCTGGAGGACAAGCTAGGCAATGATTCCCAAGAGACCCTGGGCATTGGAGAAGAAAGGAGGTCTCTGTGGGAGAAGCGAATGTCCCAAGGCACCTCCGTCAACTAAGAAAGTGAGGGGGTGGCTGGAGTCCTAGATTTTAGTGTCATTGTGGACTGAAGCAAGTACCACAAAGGAGGATACAAACAGTGTCACCACCAAGACTGAAATGACAAGTATACACAAGGGTGTTTACAAACACGTTACAGATAGCCGTTGTAGTGGGTCTAGGGCCTATAACTACGCCAACCCAGCTAAAGTCAAAATGGAGTCACTCAAGCTAAACTCCCAAGTGACCATGCTGACAACCAAACTCTAACCGCCCGAGAAGCCAAGATGAGAGAGAATCCAAGGCCAGGCTCCCTCTGCCATAAACCTCACCGGGAAACAAGGACATCTCCAGTTCTTCCCTTTCGGCTACATTCATGCTTCCCGGGAACAGAACTGAACAGACTGACCCATTTTGCTTCTTTGTTATCTCAGCACTGAGAGGCTGAGGTGGGAAGATAGAGAGTTCTGGGCCAGCCTGGGCTATCCAAAAAGAGTCGGTCTCAAAAAAACGAGCTGGGGCTGGAGAGACGGCTCAGTGGTTGAGAGAATGCGCTGCCCTTGCCGAGGACCTGAGTTCAGTTCCCAGCACCGCCTTGGGAGACCCACAACTGCCGGAACCCCAGCTACAGAAGATCTGATACTAACCAGAACACCCCTGGAAGGTTACTGAGTCACGCAGGGGAAACCAGTGTGCATCGGTGTAGACTAGCTTGTGGTATTGCTGAATAGAAGTTGCAAAGACACAGAGACACGGCTGGGGACGTGGCTCAGTGGTTAGAGCTCTTGCCTAGCATACACAGTGCCCTGGAGCTGCTCTCCCAGCATTGCGTGGTGGCACACGCCCGTACTCTCAGCACTCAAGCGGTGGAGGCAGGAGGACCAGAAGTTCAAATTCATCCCCTTTTAAAAAGTAAGCCTGGGTTGTATGAGACCCTGCCTCTAAAATATAATATTAAAAACAAAGCCACAGATGCACAAATTCCTCACTGCATGTTCCGAACGCTGCACAAAGAGCACATCACTACACATGCTGTCTGTAAGTCCTAAGGGATGCCATGCTCGTCGGGGGGAAGCTTCAGCGAACCACACAACATTGCCCGGTTGGAACTAGAGGTGAGATTCAGTGAGCATAGAGCGAAGGCAAGGAACACTAACAGCTGAGAGCCGTCACTGTGGAGATGTGAAGCCCAGGGAGCCCAGTGTTTGCTGCACGTGTGGGGGGCTCTGGGGTAGGGCCAAATGAGCCTGCAGGAGACAGGCAGATGTTTCTGATCTCCGCATACCGCTCAGAAATGGAGGCTTAGTTTCCTGTGGGCCTTGGGAAGGGACGGGGCTTCCGGAAGCCAAGCTGGAGGCCCCAGGCCCACGCTACACCAGATGTTGGAAAGTCCACGGGAACTGCCATCAACACCTCTGGGGATGGAAATTTGTTGATTTTCGGACTTGTTCTGTTTGGGCTTTTTTCCCCTCCCTACGAAATGAGAACCTGAGAGAGTCTGCCCACTTGTGGTTGGAAATCGTCGGGTCTGGGAAAGTAGGAGCTGAGCCTGTGATGTCGACGATGTTTAACTCACTGGAGCAAAGTGGAAGAACGCTGGAGGCAGGTCATGGCTGTCAGAGAAGACAAGTTCTGTTAGAGAACACAGGGCCCGTCCCTTCCCTGGGGCCTCCAGAGTCACTGGGAACCCCTTTCTCTCCTGGGACTAAGAGTCCAGGGCAAGGCCTGTTCTGGTGTGACTGTTGTAGCCTCGGGTCCTGTCTGACATGGAGGCCCATGGGGAGGGACATTCAGCGAACACTCACTGGAGGCGTTATAGGTCACTAAGATATAAATGCGTGAACGTCACAAGACACACAGACACATACACCAAAGCTAATCGTTCACGGCTGTAGAGAAAGTGATTTCCTAAAATATTTCAATTTTAGCATTGTAATTTCATATTACACTTAATTTGCTGTTTTATAGTCTTTTATTTATTGATTGATTGATTTTGTTGTCATTTTATTTTGTTTTTCAAGACAGGGTTTCTCTGTGTAGCCCTGGCTGGCCTAGAATTCACTATGTAGACCAGGCTAGCCTCGAACTCACGGAAATCTGCCTGCCTCTGCTTCCTGAGTGCTGGGATTAAAGGCGTGTGCTTCCACACCCAATGGTTTTTCCTTAAATCATCATGTAATTCCACGAGGATGTGATGCAAAGTAATTCTGATACACAGAAGGGTGATGATCACCAACCCTTGTGTCCCTTCACAATTTATAAAGTACTTTTGATGCAATTGCACTGGCTTTGGGGGTAGACAAAACTGACCACAAGAAATGTATTTAGAAGCAAAATGTGGACTCTGATTTCGCTAAGCTTCACTAGTTCACCAATGGCCAAAAGAAGAGAAAATAAATAAAGGAATGAAGGAGGGAGGCGGGTTGCCCCTACACATTTGCCCCAGGACCTCTTAACTGAGAGGTATGCTGGGATGCAATCTCTCCTGAGCACAGGGGAGTTGGACAGGATCCAGGCAGTGGGGCTCTGCTCCAAGACAAGATGCTTGCTGGGTGAGTTGATCCACTCCTGATGACTTAGGGTGTGAAGGAAAACAAATGAGGCCATCACCTTACCAAGGCACTTGGAAAATAGTTTCTGTCTCTCTGGAGGGTGGGGAGAACTAACTGATACCTGTTACCTTTGCCAAAAGTGCAGGGGCCAGCTACAGTTATCTCAGTGTCACCTCTACCTGGAAGATGTCAAATGAGACAGACATCACAGCATCTGGCTTGTGCAACTTTCCCCTCTGCCATCTTCACTGGTTGCCAAGGTTCCAAACACCTGCAGGGAGATGCTATTTTAGCTTAGGGAGATTGTGACACTGGACATGTCCCCCCAGCTCCACCCATGAGAGCCAACCGTCTATGAGGCAACATTTGGATGCTTTAGGAAGGAGCCGATGCCAAGCCAGCTTCCTACTAGTCTCACTGGGGCCCAGAATTCTAGCACTAAAAGTACAAATTCATTCCTATGGGTCTCACATGCTCTTCTGAAAAGCTCGGGGTTTTGTAGCAGAAAAGACAATCAGATCAGCAATCAGAGAGCAGAGTTCTGGGAGCTGGAGAGATGGCTCAGTGGGCAACTGCTTGACTACCAGCATGAGGATGTGAGTTTGAATCACACGCCTGTAATCCCAGAGCTCCTGTGGCCAGACTAGAAGCAGAGATGAGAGAATGTCTAGAAGCTCATGGGCAGCCAGCCTGGTGTGCATAGCCACAGACAACAACAGAGAAACCCTTTCTCAAACCTTGTTTGATGTCCGCATGTACACTGTACTTACACTCATACACATGAATGTGCATGGGCACACGCTCTCTCTCTCTCTCACACACACACACACACACACACACACACACACGAGAGAGAGAGAGAGAGAGAGAGAGAGAGAGAGAAAGAGAGGGAGGGAGGGAATGAATTTTTGCTCTCCTGTGTTACTGGCTGCTAGCTCTGCTTTCGCTGGCCTGGGAAACACCCATTCTCTCCTCCCTTTCTCCCCATCTGACCCGGCAACACTAATGCCTGTCTCAGGACCACTGTGAGTGAAGATCAGAAGATTAGATTATCACTAAAGAATAGGCAGCCCGGGCTAGATAATCCCAAGTGGGATTAGCTGATGGCCTACCAGGCCCAAGAAGTATCAGAGAGGAGAGAAACTTCCAGAAAAGGAAAAGGGAGGGAGCCCTGTCCGTGGCATGACTACTAAAGTTTTGACCTGGGAAGGAGCTGCACATGCCTGAACACCTAGAGATGTGTGCTGCTCGGCCAGACTCAGCTCCAACGCCTAGAATGAAGGCTGGTGGAAGCTGAGTCAGTTAAACAACGGTTCAGATAAATAACCAAGCGTATCTGTGTCTGCACAGACCATCACTCGGGTAATAGAGACAAAGAGGCCCAGTCTCGGCAGGAGCAGCCCATGCACGTCAGACCGAATAATTGCCTTCTTTTGTCAGAGTTTCCTGAATCATTTCCTCCCCTTTGTTTGGCTGACAGAGCCTGGCCTCACATCTGGGAGCCTGTTTGCCAGACATGATTGGGTCCTTAGAGATAGACGACCCAGACGAAGCCACTTTCCATAAACACACTAGCGCACGTATTAATTATCACTAGGGGGAAATGGGTGTCTATGCTTCATCTGGGAGGGTGTGAGGTAGCAGGAAGATGCAAGGGAGAGAGAAGACAGAAAATGGCTCCCTGTGGGCCGTGCTAGCTGCCTCTTGTCAGGAGCCTACAGGGATGCAGGCTTCCTTCCAGGCATTTGACATGAAAAAGAAAACCTAATTTCGTCTGCACTAAGGCCCCGGATCCAGGGATGAAGAAACTGGGACATAGTGGCATACTCTGCCTTCTACAGTGTGAGCAATCCAAGCAAGCTGAGCGAAGCTGAGCAAGCTCCTTGCTTGTGTGGGCCTCAAGCCTTTCGAGTCCATGGAGGTGGCCATGGTCTCCGGCTGTGCTGTGAGAGTTCACTGTGGAAACTGTGAAGCAGCTGACACGTGGCAGGTCTGTGACGCGTGGCTCTTGTGTTATTCCTGGCAGGCAAGGACACTAAAGAGTGGGGAATTTACGCCACTTGGCCAATGTCACCTTGCTCATCACAAGCAGAGTTGGATCGCACCCTCTTGAGGCAGGAGATTGACACAGAGGCACCTGAACTCCGCCCCCAGGGCCTGTGTCGCATCCACTGGGTAGACCTAGCTTCTCCCCAGAATCTGAGCCTCTGGGGGGCAAGATCTGAGTTAAGCTTCTGTTCCCCCGGCATCTTTCATGAGGAGCCCATGTGTTTAAGTACACAGAGGGTGCACCGAGAGCAGGCTGGTGTTAGGGAGAGCATACCAGGTCCCTGCGAGATGCCTGGCTGCCTGAGCCTCCTCCATGTCCTCAGGTCCCCTCCTTGCTGGATAGTCCATGGAGGAGAATCCCATCAGCAACAACTGGGTTTCACTCAGACACAGCCCACACTGGGGGTCCACAGGGAAACTTGTGACTTGAAATACCAGCAAGATTAAACGGGTACCAGGGTGGACGCACACTTACACTAAACTAGGAAGATGAAAGGGAGTGTTGTTTGTCTCAACAACAGACAGCTGGGACAGAAGGTACCTGGTTCCCACTTGGGCTTCCCTGGGTGGTAGCACAAAAGCAAAGGCCAGGACGGAACCCAGTAAACACACAGAATACCAGGGGCTAAGAAGAACAGAGTCTGTACCTGTCCCCTCCTCTCCCTGTCCTGTGTACAGGTATGAATTGTTTGTCTCTTTATTGTGATGCTGGGGATTGAACCCAGGGTTTTGTCCATGCCAGGCGAGCACTCTGCCACTGAGCAATATCCTCGGCCCCCTCCCTTTTCTCTTTTTATTTTGTGACAAGGTCTCATTAGGTTACCCAGGTTCACCTTGAACTCTGTAGCCCAGCCAGATATTACTTATGCTCTTGCCTCAGATTTGGCTGTAGCTGGGATTACAGTCTTTTGCCACCAGACTGGCTCCAGAGCACAGGTTCTAAGGCCACAGGGAATCAGCTCCATGGGCCTCCCCAGCTCAGCAGGTATTTCCAGTTGACCAATGAGGGCAGGTGTGTGGGAGGAATTCTGGCATCTTGGCCTAGTCTTTGCTTGTATTTGGCCACCATCTTTCTTCTGAGAGACAAAGCCTTCAGTCAGGCTTTAATAGGCTAGAGTCCCTAAAGTCCTTGCCCAAGTCCCCAAGCAGCTCACGTGGCAGCCCACTACAGCCTCACCTGTCTCTCCTGGCCCATGGGACCTGAGGTGTCGTGGCACATGGGATGCTGCCATGTGCCTGTAGTTTCTGAGTTCATATACTGGAACATTCTAGAAGACCCTCCAGCTCCCTGCTGAGAGCCTGAAGTTTCTTGCTGCCTCTGAAGTACTCAGCCTGTGCTCAGAGCCCGCCTACCAGCCGAAGGCCAAGTTTGTGCCTCGAGGGGAAGCCTCAGTTCCTGACCCATGACATAGCTCAAACCCCAGAGGCCCAGAGCAAGTCTACTGGGAGAAGTCACACTCCAAACAAGCACTGTTGAAGGGCCTCAGAGGGTGGCTAATTAGGGCCTCACCCTACCCACGCTGAGGCACAGTCACAAGCCAGCGGTCTAACTGCTATCCCCTCTTAGGACTCGAGGACTCGGCCTTGTCGATGATGTGTGACATCTCTGATCTTTGTAAACACGAGCTCTGCCTTGTTCAAGCAGCACTAATTAGCTGAAGGATCAGAGATGTACGATACTGTGTACTTAGACCTGCTGGGAGAGTTAGAAAGGTAAGCTCTGATGTCGCAGCGTCAAGGGTCAGTGGCTGAAGGTATCAAACATTTAGGTGGCCCAGGGGCTAGGACATGTGCTAGTCCAGGAGGACTTCTCAGACAAGGTGTCCACGCCCCAGATCTTGAAGAGCAGTTAAGCAGAAAACAGAGAAGAATGCGGTGAGCTGCCATTCAGGCCACTTCTATAAGCAGTACAAACTTAAAAATCTGAATGCCAAGTGCCAGAGAAGATAAATGCCCATAAACTCTCTTTACCTGCTGGTGGTACCAGTGTGAATTAATAACCGCTTTGGAAAACATCTGAAGAACTGTTTGCATCCCCTCTGACTGGGAATTCATACTTATCATTATATATCCAAAAAACAATACATACAAAAGTGTTTCCAGCGGGTAGGTTCAAGTATCAACAGCACAATGGGTAAACCGAGACATATTAGCACCATGGAAGATCACACAACAGCCAAAATACTGTGTGATGACCTTAAAAGTACAGGTAAGAGTCATCATTTAGCAGATTCCATGCAGCATGACAGACACCCTTTCAAAAACAGTTAAGGAAGTAAAATCTAATATTCATTTTAGGACTGAGGACTGGGTAAGATGAGAGGACATTACAGGGGGAATAAAGGGAGACAGGTGCACGTAGGATTCAGGATGGTGGCTACCATGGAGATGAGCGGAAGACGGTGCAGAGTGGACCATTCGACTGCGTAGAAGCTGTGGTGAAGGCCCCGGATCTCAGGTTTGGTGTTGATTCTTTAGGTGTTTATGTCTTTACGTGATTTAGCCTTTCAGAAAGCACTTTGCTGCGTTGCCCTTGCTGTCCAGGCTGACCTCAAACTCATAGCTCTCTTGCCTCGGTCTCATTTGTAGCTTTACCACATTGCTTTTGTGTATGTGTCTGTATGTGTGTGTAGTCCATGTGTGTGTGCATGCAGGGTTGCGTGTGCACGTGTGTGCCTGTAAGTGCAGAGGACAGAGGTCAGCAATGGGTGAGTCCTTCTATCGCTACCTTATGTTTGCAGACAGAATCTCTCCTTGAGCTCAGAGCTTGACAACTGGCTAGACTAGCTGGCCAGTGATTTCTGGATATCCACCTTTATCTGCCCACCTCATATCCCTGAAAGGGGGCACGACACGTACTACCATACCCAGCATTTTATAGGGGGGCGGGGGAGCCCAAATTCGGCTCCTGACGCCTATGCAGCAGACTCTACTAACTAAAGCCTCTCTCCAGCCCCCCGCATTCTTCTTATACTTGATCTTAGCCAAAAGGCAGGAATGCAGTGTTCCTACGCTGTTTTTAATGTAAGGCGAGGGGCTAAGCGCATTTTGGTGGGGCCATACTTGCAGCAGCAAAATAATAAAAATAAATCCCGAGTCCAAGACTGTGATTTTTGTCAGTTCCGTGTACCTGAGGCCCACCGGCATGTTTTAAAGAAGCCGTGGCATGTGAGTCTGCTATGTCTGAAGGATACAGAACCAGCCTCACTGGGGCAGAACTGAGCTGGGAGGTGCCTGGATGAGGGGAGTCTCCCAGTTCCTCGGTTCCCTCCATGCTCAGAACCATTTTAATTACAATCAGAGCAGCGGGAGCTTGTCCGCTGTCACACCTTCCCACACCAGAGCCTTGTACAGAAACTAAGGCAGCGTGTGCAGAGCAGGGTTGGGGTGCTGTGTGCAGAGCAGGGTTGGGGTGGTGGCTTCGATTCAGCACACTTCATTGCAGGAATTACCCATCCCTAATTAGCACCTCTGAACTGACATAGCTTCCACTGCAGGGAAGGGATTCTAAGACTAGCGTGAATCTTACCAGGTCTTAGATGTATGTGAGATTCTAGGACATTCTCCCAGTATGAACTAAAGGCCTTCGCTTATAACCACTAGGTGGTATTCTGCCCTCTTGGTTGTCAGCATTGACACTGATGATCTCCAGGGCCCATTCAAGCCTGTGGAGATGGTGGCCTAGTCTCAGTTTGAGCCATGTTTCCAGGAAGCTCTATGGTCTGACTGGCCTTGTTGAACTCTCAGTCCCAAATCTGTTCACATGCCTCTCAGGGTGTTGGGCAGTTGGAGCCATCTTCTAGGACCACTCTGCCCAAAAGTGTAGGAGCATCAGGACCCTCCCTCTCCCCTAGGAGCCAAATCAGTGCATGTCTGTACAGTAGCCAAGGATGTCCCGGTTAGGCTGATAGTGGGCCAGAGAGCTTCTACTTTAATCCCAACTGCAAAGACTGTTTGGGAGAGAAGCATCCCGGATGCCCCAGATCCCATGATGGCACAGAGGCCCATCCCAGGTCCAGTCATAGAGGTG